>JASTWL010000686.1:0-94442 GCA_035220575.1 Temnothorax rugatulus | reverse complement strand
TCGTTACCGTCAGTGGTCCTACTATATCTAGCGCACATTTTTCGAACGGTTTATCCGCGGTGTCTGTTCATTTCTACTCGGGATGGTGCCTTGTTTCTTCGCGATAGTTTGTTTTTCTGACACAATTCGCATTTATTAATGTAATCTTCGACGTTTCAGGTTAATCCTCTCCAATTATGCGTCAACCTTATTCGGTTTATGGTGCGTTCCACACCTTGATGCCCTCCTACAGGTGCATCATGATATTCGTACAGTATGTTTCGTTTCTCTTCTTCTGTGTATTTTCTTTCGCTCTCCTCTTCGTTGTTCTCCTCTTTCTCTATCTTGTTGATGCCTGTTGGCACATGCCGACTTAGCGCGTCAGCATTTCTATTCTCTTGACCGGCCTTGTGTACGATAGTGTAATCGTATTCCTCTAATTTCAGTCTCCACCGGATTAACCGCGATCCGGGGTCTTTTACACTAAATAGCCAAACCAATGATTTATGGTCTGTCACTATGGTAAATTTTGTTCCATAAACGTATGGTCGAAAGTGTTTCACCGCCCATACTATCGCTAGTAATTCTTTCTCGGTGGTATTATAATTTTGCTCGGCTTTAGATAGTACTCTGCTTGCATACGCCACGGGTTGGTCTTGACCTATCTTTCCCTGTGACAGTATGGCTCCGATTGCGTAATCTGACGCGTCGGTCGTCACTACAAATTCTTGGGAGAAGTCCGGGTATTTTAATACCGGTGCTGTGGTTAGTTTTTCTTTGAGTATTTCAAATGCATTTTGTTGTTCTGCCGTCCACTCAAATTTGGTATCTTTTCTTGTCATTTTTGTAAGCGGCTTGGCGATCGCTGAGAAGTCTTTAATGAATCTTCGATAATATCCGGCTAATCCTACGAAAGCCTGGATGTCCTTTACCTTTGTTGGTTTCGGGAAGCTTTTTACTGCTTCTAATTTTGAAGGATCTGGCGAGATTCCGTTTTCTGTTATTACATGTCCGAGATACGTCACTTCTTTCCGAAGGAATTCGCATTTATCGGGCTGTAATTTCAAATTGTACTTTCTCAGTCTTTTTAGCACTTCGATTAATCTTTTATTGTGCTCTTGTAAACTTGCTCCGAATACGATTATATCGTCTAGATATACTAAGCAATACAGTCCTACTAGCCCTGCCAGAACGGCTATTATGGCTCGTTGAAACGTCGCTGGGGCGTTTTTTAGTCCGAAGGGCATTCGATTGTGCTCATAATGTCCATATTGTGTGGAGAACGCTGTTTTTTCCTTATCCTTTTCGTCCATCGGGATTTGGTGGTATCCCAAGGCGAGGTCTAGCGTGGTAAAATATTTTGCTTTTCCTAGTTGATCTAGGATATCAACTATGTTGGGCAGTGGGAAAGAATCCCCCTCCGTTAGGTCGTTTACAAACCGAAAGTCTACTACTACTCTCAATTTTTGCTTTCCTGATGCGTCTCTTTTTTTCGGTACTACTAGCAACGGCGCATTCCACGGGCTCGTGCTAGGTCTAATTATTCCGTTTTTTAGCATCCCTTTTACTTGTCTATTCACTTCTTCCTTGTGCTTTTCGGGCAAGCGGTACGGTCGGACGTTGACCGGTCTGCTGCCTGCCTTTGTGGTAATTTTATGTGTGACGATGTCTGTGCAGGTCAACGGCTCTCCTTCCACATGTAATACATCGCTGTAATCTCTGCAAATTTCCATAATGACTTTCTTTTCTTCTTCATTCAAGTGTTGCGTGCGTATCAATTTTTCGATTTTTTCGCTACGCGGCATTGTTTCTTCTGCTTTGTTTACTTGGTTTACTTCTATCTCTTTTGCTTCTTCTTGCTCTAATTCCTCTAGTGTTACTTGTGGCATGAGCATTTCGACTGTCTTTTCTGTCGTGTTTAATATGCTCGCCTTACAGAAGAAATTGTCTGGTATTACTAGGCAGTTTCCTATGAACACTCCTGGCATCGTCTCTTCTGCCTGTATTATTCCTAGTGAATTTTTATCGGTCGCGACTTGTACTATTGTCTCGCTTCGCGGTTTCAAAACCATTTTCTTGTACGGATATAATTTTAATGTGCTATTCCCTATGCGTATCGAGCTCGACTCGTAACTGTATGACGCTCGGTGTTTCTTTATAAAATCTACGCCTAGTATTCCGTCGTATTCGATCGGAAAATCATCCTTGACGACATATATTGTGTGCTTGACCTTTTTATCTTTCAAGTCGATAGTTGCTGTAAATTTTCCAATCGTATGGGCTTTATGACCTGTTACTCCTGTAAGGGCCATTTTATCTTCTTCTATCATTGTTTCGCCTTTCAAATGTTTTACTTTTATTATTGATACGGCCGCTCCTGTATCGAACAGTAAATTTATTTTTTCGCGCTTCGCTTCTCGCATGGGCAGAGTGATTAAGTCCAGCCCTGCATGCTTTCGCGGCTTGTTCGTCATATGTGACACCTGATACTCTAACGCCGGTCGGCGCTGCTTTGTGTCCTCTTTGTCTTCCTCATCGCTATTCGCGGCTGAATTATTGTCCTTTTTTCTCGGGCCATTCGTTTTCGGATGAAAATTTTTATTTTGTCCTCTCGGATTATTAGGTTTGTTGTGATTCGTCCTTTCTTTATTTGGTCGACCTTTTAACAGCCAACATTCTTCGCGCATGTGTCCTGCCTTCTTGCAATAATTGCAGATTTTATCTATCGCGTTTACGCGGGGTGTCCTATCGGGTTTCGGTAAGGAGAAACGGTTCGCATATCTATTGGTACGACATTCCCTTCCGAGGTGCCCGTATTTTCCGCATTTTTGGCATTGTAATATCGATCGGTTATCGCGCGGTTGCGGCGAGTACGCATAATTATTTTTGGGGCGCGGCGGAAGTCCACTCGGCCCATTTACTTTTTCTTCGGCGCTCGCTCCGGCAATTGCTTCTTGCAAGGTTGCGAAATGCTGAGCTCGGACAAGTAACTTGATCTCGTCTCTCAATCCTATTTGGTAATTCTGCAATGCCTGTTGTTGGATCGTCTCTAAGATAGTTCGCTTGCTTTCTATTGTGTGATTTCTTCCCTCTATCATGGAGTCATATAGCTCCATTGCTAGCTTATCGGCTCTTAATCCGAATGCTCTCGCATTTTCTCCGGGTTTTTGCTTGAGTGTATTAAACTCTAGTTGTAAGTGTGCTTTTGCGGCTCAAATAGCAAACTTCTAATTCTTTCTTTAGTTGTGCGAAATCTCTTATCTCTCGCGTTTGAAAATCTATCATCGCTCTTCCTTTTAGCTTTGTGCATAACACTGCTTCTAATAGCGTTCCTTCTTCCATAGGATTTATATTTTTTATCGCATATGACGCGGCGCTTAAGAATTCTTGTAATTTACTCGAGGCTCCGTCGAACTCGGGTATCATGTCTCGTGCCTCTTTTAAACGTAAATATCCGATAGCGCGTTCCGCTTGGTTCCGGATATCGTATGACGTTCGTCCGTACGTTACTTCGAACGGTTACTTTTACTTGGCTCGCGTCTCGCGTGAAATTCGCGGCGTTCAGGATTCGCCGTTTCTAACTGATTTACGCGGTCTTGTAAGTTGCGGATTCCATTTAATATCTCGTCGAGAATGGCATCCCTATCGTCCGGCTGTAATCCGGGAATTCGGTTACGATTATTCGCCGGTGTTCTCCTTTGAGATAACACTCTATTAAGGCGGTTGATTTCGGCGTCTACGTCCTCTGGAGTTATCTGCGCGTTGTCATTTACGCTATTCGCGTCGTGGTTACTATTCGTTGCTTCAGCCATCTCGATTACGTTCACGTTTCTCGAGGCGGAATAATACTCTTGCGGGTTGAATACGCTGCTATCATACGAGGTCAATGAGAACTCTCGTCTGTGTGTTAGCCTACTGGTCGTACTGTTCGCGTCTTCGGATTGTGCGTGCGCGTGCGAGGGGTGGAGTCTATTTTCGAAGGGGCCGTTATTTTGTCCTATTAAACGTTCGTCTAAAATTACAACGGAATCGTCGGGTTGGAATTCGCGTTCGATGACGCTGTTCTGTTGTGATTCCGGTTCTGATTCGCTTTCGCTTGAGTAGTACGCGTCTAAATTTCTACGCACGGTTTCGCGATTGTCGCTTACAACTTCTTCGGTCGTTTGAACGGGGTTTAACGGTCTATTTCTACGCGCTCGTCGTGACGTCTCGCTATGGAGCCACGATTGATTTAGTTCCGCAGGTGGATTTTCGTTTTCCGACATCTACGGTAGTTGCGCTTTATATACTTTGCTTAATCGACTTACATTACGGTCGCTAGTCGCATGTTGCTGGTCGGTGCTCGTGCCGCCTTATCTGTCGGTGAGCCTCCGTTGAGGTAGGTCGGTGCCTTCTCGGGTTATGCTGCTCGCTTGTCCCTTGTCGGCCGCTACCGTGTTGTCCGCTGCTTTTGAATCTGGCTGCCGTGCCTCCGTTGAGGATGTTGCACTGCCTCACTGATTCGCTTATTTTTCTGTTTCAGCTGCCGTTCCCGTCTGCCTGCCGCTGGATCCCACCGCTGCCACCATTTGTTGTGCCCCTTTTCGGGACACTGGGATTCAATCTTTCCAAGGAGGAGGCGGGAGGCAATTGACTAACACTTGTGAATGCAATAAACACAACTTTTACTAATTACTTCGCCTTTACAACTTATTTCGTATAAGACCCGTTCGTCGCTGCCCGACTCCGATTGTCCTCTCTTATCCTGTTGTCGCTTCCTTTTGTATCCTCGTCTTGTCCTTCGATATCGCTGAGTTGCTCGATCGTATGTGGGCCGATCGCGCAACTCATCTCTTGCTGATTCGGCGTTGCGTAATTCTTTCTGGCCTTCGCAGTCGCGTTCCCAATTGTTCTTCGCGGTCTTTATTCTTAATACTATTTATTGTTATATTAATTGGGGCCGCAACAATACAGTGGCGAATGCCTCACGTGGTATTGAACGAGATCAGCAAGCTGTCGATGCTGCGCGTTTTGGAAAAAGGACGATATATAAGTATGGGTTTCCGTTCGTGGGATCTGTACGAGTATCCCCTGTTGCAGAACACGACCAAGCACTCGTGGGCCATTAAGACCGCGACTCAGCTCGAGAAACCGCGATACGTCGAATAAAGACGTGCGGATATCGAACGACTCCTGCAGTCAACCGCACCTTCATCGATGTCGATTCGAGATCTGATTATAGAACTCGTAAAAATACGTGACGCAGATATTGTAAAATTAACATCGTGCGACACCAGCTTGTACATGAAACCGTCAACCGTACTCTTCTTGTTCGAACTAGAACATTGCGTCGAGAATGTGTATTTTCAACTATGCCAAAATGTTCATGGCGTAAGTGAAAAATTTAAACAATTTGTAACTATTTTGGGAAGAAATTGTATAACCGATAAATGTGATGCAGCTAGAATCTTGCTCAACGTTTTTGATAAAAATTCGACTATTGATTGCGAATTATTAGCTTATACTTTAGACAATATTGTATACGATGCGACATATAATAAATAAATTAATGTTTGTATGATAAAAAGTTTATTATCTTTCAATTCTCCCAATTATTTATTATAAAGGAAAGAAGCGCGAAGTGGAATGAGAGCCGTATATGCGACGTTCGATAGAACTCAAGCCACTTGAAATTTAAAGTATCGTGTATCGTAAACTGAGAAGCGATGCTTCGGCGACGCTCCGGCGACGCTCGCCTATGCTGCCGATGCTCCGACGGATCCTCGCCATTGTAGTGCGAGATATATTTTATCTTAATTACTTTTCTGAGCTCTGGTGACTTTTTAACCGCTCCGTTCTACAACCGTCGTTGAATTCAGTCTCATCGAGTCCGCGAACGGTTGCAGACTGTACGTGTCAGGACGTGTTTTAACGAGTTTTCTGCGATGACTCCGCGCATACCTGACGAAGGCGCGAAGGATATCGATAAAAGTGATATCCAGGGGGAAGTGTTTGATAATTTCGAAGAAATTATCTCTGATAGTGATAGTGATAGTGACATTGATAGTATTATTACTGTTCCCGAACCCTGGCGTCGACCATACGCCTTCGGACTTGGGCGAGCGCAATTGCTCGCGCATCGCGCGGACATCGAACGCAGACGCGGGCGGGCGCAAAGATACGTCGACGATCTCAGGTTGGGTGGGGGGTCTCGTCCTACTGCGGAGGAAGAAAGATTGCTGGACGAATTTTATGACCGCGTGGCTGTGGCTCGGGCTGTAGAAATCGCGGGTCCTCCCGTCAACCGCCCTGGCCTCCAGAGTCAACGACAAGTGATCTTGGCCGCATTGAGATTGATGGCGGAGGGCCTGAATCCGCGGGAAGCGTTATTAGCCGTGAGACTGACGATAGAGGGTCGTGGTCATGGGGCCCCCCCCTCGTCGAGACTAAGGTAAATTTTTTTTTCTAAATTAATAACGCGGGAGCGAGAGGGACCGCGCGAACGGGGGAGAGAGAGAACGCGAACGAGAAGACGCGCGCGAACGGGGGAGAGAGAATACGTGTGGGAGCGCGCCGTGTGACGTCACGCGGATCGACGCGGCCGTTGCACGCGGACCCTCCCTCCCCCGCGGCGCGCCGAAAAACGCGGTTTCCCTCACCCCGCGGACCCCTCCCCCCGAACTCTCATCTTAGAACGCCGACACCTTCCCCCCCCCCGAACTCTCATCTTAGAACACCGACCCCCTCTTTCCCCTCGCGGACCACCTCGGTGGCGGCACCCCCTTTGCCACCGATATGTTTATCAATATTTGATAAACAACAGACCCGCTCGCCGCTCAAGTCCCCCCCCCCCCCCTCGGAGCATAAACAACAGACCCGCTCGCCGCTCAAGTCCCCCCCGCCCCGCACCCCCCCTCGGAGCACCCGAGTTAGAACGCCCATATATACCCTACTTATTTATAAGAAGAGTGTTCGTGACGAAGATGAAACTGTGACCGGGAAAAAACGAAAGTTATCCATCCATGTTGGTACCGCGCGTTTGGTAAGTTAAATCTATGTAATTCCGGAAAATTTTTTTTGATTAATATTAGCTGTACTTTATTATAAACATTTCTTTTGCTAAAATTAATAAACATATATATATTATAAACATTTCTAATATAAAGATACCATATATTCGTCGTACTAATTTTATATGTATTTTCAGGGCTAATCCTAAAAGATTCAATTTTGATAATATCGGTGACGCTATGATGGCTCTGTTCGAAGTGCTTTCTTTCAAAGGCTGGCTTGACGTGCGGGATGTCCTTATTAAGGCTCTCGGACCTGTAAGTAATTATCTTTTCAAAATTTGGGATAAGAATATTATTTCCATCGTATTTGCTAATAGCTTATTGCATTCTCTTTTCAGCTTCACTCAATCTATATACACATTTATATTTTCCTTGGTTGCATGATCGGCTTGACATTGTTCGTGGGTGTCGTGATCGCGAATTAATCTGAGAATAAAGGCTTCGCTTTGCTCACGGTCGATCAAAGACGATGGTGAGGCGTCGCATATTTGATCAGCGAATGTCGCGATTTCTATCACGATCTACAGATTGCGAATTTTTGTTGGGATGAACATTTATTTCAAGAGGTTCATCGTCGCAATGGTGCTCGTGAACAGCGCCCTTCTGTGCGTTTCTGTAAGTTGAACAAAGTAATTTTCAGATACATGAGACCTAATAGATAATTTTCAAGGCCAATCCACTGTCAATAGAATCATGCAACTTTAACGAGCATTGCAAAAAGACTGTTTCTTTGAATCATTTGCTTCTTGTCGGTTATCATTAAATTATGGTAAAAGTAAATGTGGCATATTTACTCGTGTTTAATCTGCCATCTTGCTTCCTGTTCTTTTTTTATCCTGCTCACCCGAAGTGGAGACTCGAGGAGAAACACACGGAAGCTTTGGCTACAGTCTCCACGATTCTGACACTGGTCTTCTTCGTGGAAGTAATCATGAAAATTATTGCTTTTACACCACGTGGCTATTGGCAGTCCAGAAGAAACAGATACGATTTGCTCGTGACAGTCGTGGGTTATCTGGATCATCATACACTGCACGATGCAGGTATATTTAAGAATCCTTTACATCGTACCTTTCTTTCATCTACCACTCGTCGTTCACTTCCACGGTGTCATTTTGTTTTACTATATTGTTTTCAGAACGATCTGTCCTATGTAATTAGATTTATGGTCGTGATCCTGAGATTCTTCACCATCACCGGCAAGCACACCACTCTCAAGATGCTAATGTTGACGGTCGGTGTGTCCGTCTGCAAGAGCTTCTTCATCATATTCGGCATGTTTCTCCTTGTTTTCTTCTATGCGTTAGCCGGCACCATAATCTTCGGCACGGTGAAATACGGAGAAGGCATAGGAAGGTGAGAAAAATATCTACGAGATTTTAAGATGTATAAATATATATAGAATACACACGCAATGTTTAATATGGATTTTCCAAAATAATACTAAATTTTTCTTTCACTCTACAATATTTCTTCATCTTGCCCTGCCTTTGCTTGGTATATCAGAAGTAATCTCTTTGCAATCTAGACGCGCTAATTTCGAATCACCGGTTACTGGCGTGGCGATGCTCTTTCGCATAGTAACGGGGAAGGATTGGAACAAAATTATGCACGACTGCATTGTTACGTCCAACCCCAGGATTAAGATAAGAAAAACTGGGAAGCGAAGGAAAGGCTAACCAGAGGGGTAGGGGTAGGGAAGGACGCAACTAGACGCTTAAGAATATTGCTCGCAGGTACACGCTCTGAGGCGCGTGGCGCGAGCCGAACGCACTTTCGATGGCTCAGGAAGGGTCAACGTCCGTAGGGACGCTAGGACGCCTTTCGTGAGCGGTGCGATCGTCCTCTTTTGAGTCAGGGAATTTAATCCCTTTAACTCAGGATCGGACCTCGTGCGATTTCGGGAGGTGAAACAAGTAATGGAGAGGTCTTAAGTTACGAATAAATGGTAAAACATATATTTAATATAAACAAAACATTTATTATAAATTTGAGTTAATTAAACTATCGATATTACAATAAGTGAGAGCAAATTAAACGCGAGATTGAAAAGAATTAGAATAGATTTGAGTGTAAGATGTATGTGCGAGGTGTACGCTTGTGTGCATTCTTCGCGGGTGTTACAAAAGTACGAGGGTGATCGGGCAGGATCTTTAAGGGAAAACCTATTTAGAAATAGACATCCTGCCCGCTATTGTTACAATCAGTAAAAAAAACGAGGTTACATGAAATTAGCTAATATGTGTGTAAGGCGTGTGAGTATATGTGGTATTAAATTAAATCAAAACATACAAAAATCGGATGTCTGATTGTCGAAACATATTAAATAATAGATAAATTAAATTTATTTTAACTGATTTTGTGGGTTAATCTAGTGGTCTAGTGTAATAACCTCGGGATCAATTACTTCCTCGAGATCGACGGTTGAGGCGGTCGAGGAGGTCGGGGACGGACTTCGGGAAGAGGAGGGGGAACCGGGAGGTTCCAGTAAGGAGGCAGGATCGGGGGTGACGTAGAGTTGCCATTTCCTGAGCCTGGTAGCATTCGGTCGCATATGGAGGGGATGGAGTGGGGATGGCCCTCGTGACTGCCCGTGACGTCACGTACCGCACACAAGCCACGTACCGTCGTACGTGTGCGCTCGCAGCTTCGGGCAACGTCGAGTAACAGATCGAGATCGAGAACTCTATACATAATATGTATAGAGACATGAGCGATATGTTTCTGTCTCTTTCTCTCTTCCGGGCCGCTCGAGCGCAGCGCTGACGATACGTTCAATAAAGAAAGAGTTAACGAAATCCACATTATAAGTAATTTGTTTTGAACAGTAAAAATATTTAGATATACATATTCTTTGTACATAATATATTTTTTATATGTATATAATAAAGTTATAAAAATCCTAAAACAAAAAATAATGAAATGCCACTCTTGGCCAACGTGTACGTTTTGTTTAATGCCGTATTAAATATATTTTAAAAACATTTTTTTATAAAAATTTTGAAAACATTTCTTAATAAAAATAAAGTAATCATTTTTTAATAAGTAGAATAACTTTTTTTAAAATTAAGATCGATATTTATATCTCGTATTTATATTACATGTGCAACGTACATGTTGTTGCTCGACGGAAACCGCGAGAAGGTGATGGTCTCTTCCGTCATGAAGTTTAAACAATTGTTATTAATTAATAAAAAATTTAATTAGAAAATTTTATAATTGTAATGCACACAAATTATTGCACACAAATATATTCAAACATAATATTAATACAATATATACAATACAATACAACATATTACAATATAATACAATATATCAAACAAACAATTGTTTATACTTCCTATTCACTGAGCTCTCCTAATATAAGATAAAAAGTAAAATGAAAAAAAAAGAAAGTTATTGCAAATCGAAACTGAATAATGGATATAAGATTTTATTTACACCTGCAAATATTTTTTGTTATTTGTTTCTCTTTTGGACATTATTTTTAGTGCGTTGAAGACCAAGGACCAGCAACTTCATCTGCAGCATATAAAGTAAGATTACTTTTTCGTTTTTTACAATTTGCATATAATACATCGGACGACATTCGAGACAAATGTTCTTCAGTTACTTTCAAGTTGATAGCTGTTTCGCCCCTCGCCTTCAACGTTGATTTTATTACGCAATTAGCATTAACAGAGATGGCAGACAGTTTGTTGCGTTTCTTAGATTTTAAATCAGTTAAAATGGAAAACATTCTCTCTGGATCTGCATTGGAATTAGGGAGTGATCTAACAGCGCTTACAAGATTTGTCAAAGCGGGAAATTTATAACAGTAAGTACCATTTGATAATTGTCGCTGCAATATTTTTTTCCATACATTGTCAAAGGTACCCTTTAATATATTTTCTTTTTCAGATTCACTGAACTCTCCTGGTAATTGTAACCACTCTTTCTTTAACAATTCTTCGTCGAAGTCGCCAAGAGTTTTTAAAATAAAACAAATATTTTTTAAAGATTTTTCTCTATTATCGGATTGGAGACAGATAGTTGGAGTCGGATGTAAAACTTGCAGATTTTTCAAGAATTCATTTTTTATGGGCAACCTTTTATATATTTCCTCCGCAGCAGTGATATAAAATTGTATACAATTTTGTCGGACAGTTATAACTATGTCCGCATGATCTTCCTCAATTAAATTATTTAAGTATGTCTCGCAGTCGGATCCGAGGAAAATTTCACAACGCCAACGACCGCCGCGAAACTAATGCCTACACCGATCGACCCAAACCCACGATAGTAATCTACCACGGGCTCAAGGTGCCAGTGAACCGGCCGAATCCGCGACAGCGACGAAGACGGCCTGGAGCCAAAGGCCGACAAGTCAGCCAGACCCGCGACAACGCCAACGACCGCTGCGAAACCAATGCTTACACCGGTCGACCCAAACCCATGATAGTAAGACTGGTTATAATAAACTCCCGGGGATCCGATGGTTGATAGACCACTTTTAAAAAGAAAAAGGGGGCGATAGCTCAAAAAGGAGAAGAGAGGTACGGGACTTACTACTTGCTGAATTCTTGAACCTCGTTTTTGTAGTGGAAGTAGCTGAGTCGGAGAAGCTTCTTGCTCGATGTACACAGATTTGAAATGTAGAATTGTGACTCGAACGGAAGAGATCACGATTGTAGTGACTAACTGGATGTAAAGACTGAAGCTTGACAGGCTTGAGGAGACTCAGAAGCTTTGAGAGCGAGCGTGCCGCAATGTCAGGGTTTATATAGGAAAATTCCAGGAATGGAAGGGGTGGATTTCGTTGTGGGAGGTGTCTGGTTTTCGTTTTGGGAACTTCTGGTTGGCGGGATGTTTTTAGTCTTAGTTTTAAGGATTTCTTAGTGGGCGAGATGTTTCTCACCCAGAGGGTAGATTTTAAGTTTTTGCCTATCCTAGAAACCTAGAGACGGTTATCGATTTTTCCGGTTTTCCATTGGTGAGTCCCTTCATAAGGCCTCCACTGTCTTATTGGGGGTGTAACCCATCGCTTCTCCCAGTGACGCATTTTGTTTTTCGGTTATCTCATTTATCTCGCGACCCTGTTTTTATGTTGACAGACGATGCATACTTCTCAAGTTTAAGTGCAGTTTTATTGCGAACAGAAACTTCCGCCACGTGCTCTTAAGATTTCTAAAAGCACGTATTAGGTTTCGTTTCTGTTTGTCGGAGCATCCCACGGCCAGGTTTGAGCGAGTCGCGCGATGTAATACAGATCCCCATCAAGCCCCGTCTGGAATTAAGCCCTCTTTGGCGCGTCGTGTCGCCGGGTTTATAGTTATGGGCCAGACAAGGTTGATGAGAATCTGGTTTCCATATTCCCCGTCTGTTAGTAATTTGTCATCTGGGAGGTTGTTTTTAGTTGCCCAAGCAAATAGGCAGCTTGATCATAAAAAAAAAGGAATGTGAGGAGACCTAACCTCACTCGCCGATCGATAACCGTCCGTTCTCGGTTTGTTTATCCTAATCTTAAGGGGATCCTATAGTGGCACTAGTTACCGACATTTTTTCATTTGCGACTTTCTTTGAATTGGCTTTACAGAATTGCAAGTTCCTGGACTTGAATTAAAGTACGCACAAAAATCTACATCGCGACACATGATTTCATATCGGAAACGAAAAAAAATTAAAAATTTTACTAATTTGGGCACATACAGCTGTCATCTGACGACAATAACAAAATTACTGCAGTTTATATATATAAAATGACACCCAGGCGATGTAGGGACAACATGTAGGAACAATATTGTGTAAATAAAACTAAGATTCAACGTCTAGAAAAAAAGTTTAGCGCAAATGAAGGTTTGCATGCAGAGGCACATGCAAATTGACAGGATGAGCAGTAAGTTGCGTATAGCTGTAGTTGCCGGATCTTTTGAGAGATGGCGCTGCAGTCGCTGCAATCTGACAAGGCCAGATATATCGTACAGGTATCTCGTTAGACAAGGATAAACATATCGCACAGATGTCTCGTTAGGCGAGGACAGATATATCGTACAGATGTCTCGTTAGACGAGGACAGATATATCGTACAGATGTCTCGTTAGATATGCCCTGCGATCCGATTCACGCTCACAGCATATAGCATATGCGCATACATTATACATATGCCTTATACTTCCGACATTGCATATATATGTACATATTCAGTACTTGAAATACACATACGTGTGTGTGTGTGTGTGTGTGTGTGTCTGTGTCTGTGTGTGTGGTGTACATATACGTACATATATATGTGTACGTATATGTATATATATACATATATATACACACACACACACATATATGTATATCAAGTACTAAATATGTACTGAATACGTTCCGTGTACTACTTTTCTACTTTCTCTCGTTTGTTAGACAGGTTAGACTCTCGATCTCGACTAGTGCACACATTGAAGGAACCGTGTAAGTGTGCGCGCAAAGCGCTCATGTACACGGCTCCTTCCATGTTGCGCTGCCTTCTCCACGTGCTTGGCCGCTTGGAAACAGGCAGCGTCTCGAAACTCGAAACAAAAAGCGAAATCTATCGTCCTACCCACATGTCGGTTGAAAACACAAATAATTATCTTGAAATTTTTTTCGAAACGTATTCTTTATTCTCTTACAATCAAACGAGATAGTATTTATAAGAATTGATATAAATAATAAAGAATAAGCAGAAGTAAAAAGATAATCTATTACATAATTTTAAATAATGCTTTTCCCTAATAATAAAATATCGAAAAAGTATATATAATTTAATTAAAAATAATGCAAAGCGAATATATTCCTAACAACATATTACATAATAAAATCAGACAGTGATAACATACGGTACTAGACGGAAATGTTTTACTGGAAAATTGTTACAAATTGTTACAAACGATGGATGTTTCACTTTCTTCCTGATTACTCTCAACCTGATTAGTAGATTCACATACACAGTACACAAGGAATACTTTTTACGTAACGAAAACTTGTAAAGAGATAGGATCGATTTGCGTTATTAGAGGGAAACATATTCAACAATAACTAGACACGTTTGCGAGAAAAAAAAGTTTTGTACCTTATATTATCACTGATTTTATTATGTAATATATTGTAGGGATTCGTTTTACATTATTCAAATCAAATTATATATACTCTTTCGATCTTTTATTATTAGGAAAAGCATAAAACTATGTAATATTTATCTTTTCACTTCTTCTTATTCCTTATTATTTATATCAGTTCTTATATAATACTACTTCGTTTCATTATAAGAGAATAAAGAATACATAAGAAATTTTTACATTAAAAAAAAATATACATATCACTTTTGAGTTCTTTACGAGTAATGTTACAAGAAGAAGATATGTAATGGACTAATCACCGATTTTTATTCTCTTGCATTTACGTGAATCTACATCGAAAATAAATCTATCCGTGTCGATCGTATCAGCTGAATAACTCTCTCTCTCTCTCTCTCTCTCTCTCTCTCTCTCTCTCTCTCTCTCTCTCTCTCTCTCTCTCTCTCCCTCTCCCTCTCCCTCTCCCTCTCCCTCTCCCTCTCCCTCTCCCTCTCCCTCTCCCTCTCCTCTCCCCTCCCTCTCCCTCTCCCTCTCCCTCTCCCTCTCCCTCATCCCTCTCCCTCTCCCTCTCCTCTCCCTCTCCTCTCTCCCTCTCCCTCTCCCTCTCCCTCTCCCTCTCCCTCCCTCTCCTCTCTCCCTCTCCCTCTCCCTCTCTCCCTCTCCCTCTCCCCTCTCCCTCTCCCTCTCCCTCTTCCCTCTCCCTCTCCTCTCCCTCTCCCTCTCCCTCTCCCTCTCCCTCTCCCTCTCCTCTCTCCCTCTCTCTCTCTCCCTCTCTCTCTCTCTCTCTCTCTCTCTCTCTCTCTCTCTCTCTCTCTCGCTCGGTCGCTCGCTCGGCACGTTGACCTTGGCCGCGGCCGCAGTGTTCGTAAATAAAGGATCGCTGGCATGCGGTAGCGTGTGAAAGAATGAAAGTAATATTTTTGTATAAATATTACTTTTATTTCACAATCGTTGCAAATATATTAATATACGCGTGTCTAAATATGTGCTAAATATTTATTTCACGTAGAAAATAATACATGCTTGGAATATGGAGCGGTCGATAGTGTACGCGTGTTATAAGACATATAGAGAGATATGTTATGCTACATATATGGCACATTCAGTAAAAGTGAGAATAAGTAATATTAGGAACGCGGAATCGCAACCTACGCTGTTCAATTTCTTTTTTTTATTCTTGTTCTTTACTAATGTTTTAACTATTTTATATACATAGATAATGTATTGTTTTCTACGTGAAATAAATATTTGGCACATATTTAGACACGCTTATATTTAGACACGCTTATATTTTAACGTATTTGCAACAATTGTGAAATAAAAGTAATATTCATACAAAAATATTACTTTTATTCTTCCACACGCTACCGCATAGTACCGAGTCCGATAACACTAGCTGCGGCCGCGGCCAAGTTCGGCGCGCCGAGCGAGCGAGCGAGAGAGAGAATATCATTCCCAACTCATTGTCAGCTGATGCGATCGAGGCCGCTACTCCAGCTAGCCCTACATTAACGTATCCGTCGTATCCTAATATTTAATATTTATTATAGGAATATTTTTGTACGTATATGGGCATTCTCGCTGAAATTTTTATGTTTTGACCTTGAACTACTCCAATAATTTTAACAATTTTTTCCGAGAAATGTTCTGAAAAGGAGAAGACACGTATTTGTTTGTTTAGGCCTATGACCAATATATCCGATAGTGTGATTTTTAAAATTTGCATTTTTCTGTAACTGTACTTTCTAAAATAATGTTGAAAATATTTAATCCTATCGAAAAATAACTGCGATGAAATTCATTCAGATTTAAATGAATTTCATGATGTATATATTCTTTTTAATTTCTGGATTAAGTTGTGTTATACGATGTGGAGGAAAAAATCGTTTTTCGTAAAGTTTGTCAATTTTTTAAATTAAAAACAAAATTTATAAAAATTATACACGAATATATGTACACGGAAATTAATATTGAGCTGCCTAAGATCTAAGATTAGACCAAAAATGGCTTGTGTTCTTATTCGATTGTATAAAAATTATATTGGAAATAATAACGAAATTTTTCAACTTGGAGCATGGCAAGATTCTTTTTCGAGTTCTACCTAATTGAAGTTTTTGAAATAATCTGAATTTGGGGCTCTATACTCGGACTAAAATAGTCTAAAATGCATCTATTACTGGCAGATTAATGTTCTATATCTTGATATTATATTGTTACGCATTAGAAAAACACATTATTCGGTATTATATTTTATTGTCCATTACGATTTCTCTATACAAAGCCTGTACTACGTTTTATAACTAATTCTATTTAATAAAGGTATAGTGTTCGATATATTCCGAAATAGAATATCTTTTTGTCTATCTTACAATGTACATATAAGTTGCAGATGTAGAATAAACAAGTAAAGTAATAAAAAATATATATATCTCGCCAAGAAACATAGCGCTGAATAATTTAGTTTTAAAATGCGATCATCACAAAAATTTCAATTAGCGCTTACATCTGCAATTCGCGTGTACACTGCGAGATAAAGAAAAAGATATTCTTTTTCGGAAGATATCGAATACTATACCTTTATTAAATAAAATTAATTATAAAACGTAGTACAGGCTTTGTATAAAAAAATCGTAATGGACAATAAAATATAATATCGATATAGTTATTTGTGCAACAAGTGCTGGAAGATGAAAATTCACGGGTGCGGAGTTGACGCACGAGCCGAAGGCGAGTGAGGTCACCGCACCCGGGAATTTTCAACTTCACGCACGTGTTGCACACCCTATTTTATGTTGCAATTGCGTGGAAAGTGGTCCATCCCGCACGTGTCGCGTGCGGAATGTGCCACTTTCCATGCACGTGTGACATAAAATATATTTTTCTAAGGCGTAACAATATAATATCAAGATATATAACATTAATCTGCTACTAATAGATGCATTATTTTGACTGTTTTAGTCCCAGTAGAGCCCCGAATTCAGGTTATTACAAAAACTTCAGTAGAATTTATTGAAAAAAAATCTTGCCATGCTTCAACAGGTCGAAAACGTTATTCCTAATATAATTTTTATAAATTTTGTTTTTAATTTTAAAAATTGACGAACTATACGAAAAACGATATTTTCCTCTCGTACAACACAACTTTACTGTTCTGTTGCGTATTTATTAAAAGGGAGGGCATTACTTTCGCGACACCTTTAAGTTCGTTCTTTTTAGTGAGCACTGCGGTTGCCACCAGCGCGCGGCGCACGTGTCGCGACGACTCGGCCCTTCGGGTCTTTTCGGGTTTGCTCGTCTCCCTTCGCTGTAGAGAGACCGTTTTTCCTTCCAGCAGATCGTGGTCGGACTTGACCGTAAGCAGGCGTGTTACGAGCGTACTATTCGACTATAATTATTGTGTCATTCGCGCGCTGCGACTCAGTTGTGAATAGCGCGGGCATTTGCGCAATACAGTTTGTGAACAATCTCCGTGAAATATATAGAATTCAAACTAAGAGAGGCACTATTCCTTCTCGACCCCGCCAACCACGAGAATCCCACCGAAGGTTACCGCGGGGACGCACGACACCCAGGCTCGAGCGTATTATCAAAACATACTTGGTCCTTCAAGCCGGATGGTCCGCTCGACTCACCCGGAGATTTCGAGCACCTGCACAACGTCAATCGCGTGAAGCAGCAGGCGCCTTCCACGATCTCTCGATCCTTCCAGAAGGATCGCAAGCGCATCGCAACTGCCGAAACGCATCATCGACAGTCTGCGACAATCGGAATTTTCTTCGGCCTGCGAGACTGACAAGTGTCCGCGGGGGAAGACATATCTCGGCAACAGTGGCCGAGAAATTTGGCAACCATCTACGAGGAAGTTTTGGCGGGCAACCCAGTGTCGCGCCTATCGCCATCTTGTCAGGCAGCATTCCGCGGCCATCTTGTCAGGCAGCATTCCGCGGCCATCTTGTCAGGCGGCGTTCCACGGCCCGTATCCAGAGTGGCGACCCAGTGTCGCGCCTTATCCAGAGTGGCGACCCAGTGTCGCGCCTATCGCCATCTTGTCAGGTAGCACTCCGCGGCCATCTTCTCAGGCGGCGTTCCACGGCCCGTATCCAGAGTTCCGCGGCCAACGTCCATCGTCCAGCGCCATTGTCTACATCCGTCAACAGCAAGGCTGATTTCCGTCGCACATCATCAGCCGCCCTTCATCCGGCGTCGTCCAACGAATCGGATACGCCACGAAGCACGTTACGAACCACGTCGCGATCCAAACTATTTGCGCGCGTTACCGACAGGTAAGGGTTATTGTTTGAGTGCATGTTATCGACCAGACTCGTTAATTAACCCGCGTGAAAATGGCAAGTGAGCAAAGCGTGACGGCTCTCCGAGAACGTCGCGCCACAATTAAAGCCTCGTGCACACGTACCGCCACATATGTTCACGCAGTAACTTCCGTCACACCATCCGTGAGGGCTCAACTTACAGAGCGAAAAGCGAAATTGGAAGATTATTGGAGGGAATACGACGCGGTACAATCAGAGCTAGAATCTTTAGACGAAGGCGAGGCCAACGATCGAGCATGTTTTGAGGATAGTTACTACGCGCTGTGCGGCAAAATAATAGAGATACTTAGTCCCTCGGAGTCTCCCGCGCCAAGCCTCACCTCACCGTCGCCATTGGCTTCCGGTTTGTCTAACGCTTCCGATTCTAGAGCCAACATTCGATTACCAAAGCTAGATTTACCCAAGTTTACGGGCAAATACGAGGAGTGGTTTCCCTTTTTTGACGTTTTTCATTCCATTATTCACACCAACGCTTCTATCAGCAACGTTGAAAAATTGCAATACCTGCGTGGATGCCTTTCGGGCGAGGCGAACGATGTTATAAGTTCTCTCGAAATATCAGAACTAAACTATGACGTAGCGTGGCGGTTGTTAAAGGATCGATACGACAACAAGCGAGTTATCGTCCAAACGCATGTAAAGGCGATTATAGAACTTCCTTCAATGTCGAAGGAAATTGCAAGTGAGCTGCGCTCAATTTCAGACGGCGCAACTAAGCACATTCACGCCCTTCAGGCATTGAAACGCCCCATCACTCATTGGGACGATCTATTAACATGTATACTGAGTTCAAAACTGGACGCAGTCACATCCCGGGAGTGGCAAACGTCTTTGACAGGTACGGATCCTCCCACATTGAAACAATTACTCGATTTCATATCTCATAAATGTCAGGTCCTAGAGGCGACGGGCAAATCATCTATCGGAACCAATTCCAAGGCCAACCTTAAGCATCAATCTTCCTGTCACGCGGCCGTCAAGTACAAATGCAGCTATTGCAACGGTGAGCATTCTGTCTATCGCTGCAAGAATTTTTTAGCTCTCCCGATTCCCCGTAGGATCGCCGAAGTACGCAAACGAAAGCTTTGCGGCAATTGCTTAAGATCTACATCGCATGCGGCTAATCAATGTGCGTCAGGCACTTGCAAAACGTGTGCTGCCAAACATAATTCTCTTCTTCACCTTTCGAGCAGCTCGGAACCCCGTGATTCAAGTTCCAGTAAAGAAAATGAAGTTGACGAATCAAAAACTTCTTCCGTGACAGTCACGCACGCGTCGAATCTTTCAAACGACAATCACATTATGCTATCTACAGCCGTCGCAAGCGTCAATAACAGTCAAGGCATACCAGTAGAGTGCCGCGTTTTATTAGACTGCGGCTCGCAAGCTAATTTTATTTCTAGAAAATTGTTAAACATCCTAGGTTTAAAGCCTCAAGATCAAAGCGTATCCATTTCCGGAGTTAACGGATCAGTTACCAATTCGTCTCAAGTCGTAAATTTGAGAATTCATTCGCTGATTAATTCATATTACGCCGACATTAGTTGCATCGTGACAGATCAAGTTACAAGTAAACTACCCGCGTACAACTTAAAGCGCGATAACTTCGACATTCCGCGAAATCTCAAGCTAGCCGATCCCAACTTCCATAAAGCCGCAGATATCGAAATCTTGCTCGGTGCCGAGTTCTTTTGGGAGTTAATGTGTGTCGGTCAGATCAAGGCTTCACACAAACATCCCACGTTACAGAAAACGCGATTGGGCTGGATTCTGGCGGGTCGCTTAAATAACTCGTCGGCTTCAACTAAACGTGTCCAGGCGCTACACGCGATCGTGTCCAACGCGGAATTACATGAGCAATTAGGCCACTTTTGGCAGCAAGAAGAAGTCACAAACAAGTCAGTCTCTCTCACTGCCGAGGAATCTTATTGCGAACAACAATTTCTGAAAACCGTGTCCCGAACGCCACAAGGCCAATTCGTGGTACAGCTCCCGCTCAGGGAAAATATGGTTAATAGACTAGGGGATTCCAGGGAGGTCGCTTTGAAGCGATTGTTAAATCTCGAGAAACGTCTCAGTCGCGATCCACCTTTGAGGGAGCGATACGAACACTTCTTACGCGAATACGAGTCCTTGAATCACATGATGGAAATAGACGTTCCACCAAGTGAGGATTCAACTCCCTTTTACCTGCCCCATCATGGCGTATATAAAAATTCTGACAATTCAGCCAAACTCCGAGTTGTCTTTGACGCGTCCTGTAAGAGCAGTTCGGGTTTATCGCTTAACGACGTCTTAATTGTGGGGCCGGTCGTTCAACAGGACTTAGCTTCAATTTTAATGCGTTTCCGCACGTTTGCTTACGTTTTCACTGCCGACATAGTGAAAATGTACAGGCAAATATTAGTAGCACCGTCACAGACACATCTCCAAAGAATTTTATGGAGAGATAATGCGGACTCAAGCGTGAAACATACGAGTTAATAACCGTCACTTACGGCACTTCTTCGGCCTCTTATTTGGCTACCAGATGCCTAAAACATTTGGCCGAACTATTCAGAACAGACTTCCCGGTGGGATCCAAGCATGTTGAACGCGATTTTTACGTCGACGACATTCTTACCGGGGCGGATACGATAGAAGATGCGAAGCGAATCCGGGACGAAATCGTGCAACTCTTACGCTTGGGGGCTTTTCAGCTTAGCAAGTGGGCCTCAAATAGTCCATTATTGTTAGAAAACGTGGATAACCCGCATCTCAACACGGTCACTATAACTAACAGCACCGATTCGCGAATCTTAGGGATCCAGTGGGATCAGACACGAGACGTCCTACAATTCTCATACAAAACCCAAGATTATTCAAGCATAGTAAACAAACGCGGTATACTCTCCGAAGTAGCCAAATTGTTCGACCCACTCGGCCTTCTCGGCCCGATGATCACTAGTGCTAAACTAATCCTTCAAGAGCTTTGGCAAGCAGGTGTCGAATGGGACGAGACAGTTCCTCAGCATCTCCACTCTCGCTGGATGGCCTTCAAACAGGGCCTATCCAAGTTAAGTCAAATACAAGTCCACAGACGCGTTAAATTTGCAACAGACCCCCAGTCGGTTCAAATGCACGGGTTTTGCGACGCAAGTCAGCGGGCCTACGGCGCCTGCTTTTACGTTCGCACCGGCGAAGGCGCGGGGAATTACCGTATCGAACTACTATGCTCCAAATCTCGAGTAGCTCCGTTAAAGGCGATTACGCTACCCAAACTAGAATTGTGCGCGGCGGTACTTCTAGCGCAACTCTTAAAAAAGATTTCCGAATCCTTCGAGTTATCAAACAGTCGAATATTCTTGTGGTCCGACTCCACAATCGCCCTAAACTGGATAGCATCACCTTCACGCCAGTGGTCCGTATTCGTTTCAAACAGGGTTGGGGAAGTGCAACGCCTAACGAGTCCCGAAAGTTGGCGACACGTTCCTTCTCCCGACAACCCAGCCGACATCCTATCGCGCGGACTCGACCCCGGAGACCTGCCAAGCGCAGCCTTGTGGTGGCGAGGCCCTGTGTTCCTACAACGCAATGAAGACCACTGGCCAAGTGGCAAGTTTCCCCACCAGGACGACCTTCCAGACAGGAGAGCAACATCAGCAGCCGCAGCCATCCTGCAGCCCTCAATAATAGACTTACTAGCCGAATATTCCAGCCTATACAAAGTATTCCGTATACTAGCCCTTTGTATCAGAATGCACAAAAAATCGCGTCCGGATAGCCTAACTACTTTTGTCTCTCCCAGCGAGATGTCGTACGCTCTAAAGGTCGCTTGCAGAACGGTCCAAAGGCACGCCTTTGTTGAAGAATATCAAAGTCTAAGCAAGGGCACACCTATCAACGCATCTAGCAAATTCCTTACCATGTCTCCCTTCCTAGACGAAGACGGACTGCTACGAGTGGGTGGAAGACTAAAAAATTCCGAACTAAGCGCCGATGCGCGCCATCCCATTCTTCTCCCAGCCAAACACGAGTTAACAAAGCGCCTAATTCTCCGCGAGCATATACGCAATAAGCATGCAGGAACTCAAGCCACTATGGCTTTCGTAAGGCAACAATTTTGGCCTCTTTCCTTGCGCTCTACCACGCGAAAAATCACTCGAAATTGCGTAGCATGTTTCAAGGCTAAACCAGCGCAATCAGAAGCAATTATGGGTTCACTGCCCAGTGGTCGCGTTACAATCTCCAAACCGTTTTCACACTGCGGCGTCGATTACGCCGGTCCGGTAAACCTGAAAGAGGGCAAGCGCCGTAATGCCCGCATTTGTAAGGCTTATATCTCAATATTCGTCTGCTTCGCCACGAAGGCAGTCCACATAGAGTTAGTAAGCGACCTCACCTCGGATGCCTTTTTAGCCACGTTGCGAAGATTTATATCGCGAAGAGGGAGGCCAGTCAGTATTTACTCCGATAACGGAACGACCTTTGTTGGTGCAAACAAGCAAATAAAGGAACTCTATGATTTTGTCGCCAGCGAGCAAGTTCAGACGAACGTTAAGGATTTCCTTCGCGACCAAGAAACGTCATGGTCATTCATACCGCCCAACGCGCCTCACTTCGGGGGTTTGTGGGAGGCAGCCGTAAAATCTGCTAAGTATCACTTGTCTCGTATCGTTGGCCAAGCTCATTTAACATTTGAGGAAATGACGACCGTGCTTTGCGAAATAGAGGCAATTCTGAACTCGCGGCCTCTCACTCAATTAAGTAATGATCCGAATGATCTGACCCCCCTCACACCGGGTCACTTTCTGGTCGGTACTCCGCTCAACAGTATCCCTTCTCCCGATTTAACCAATGTAAGCGAGAATAGATTAACACGTTGGCAATTAGTTCAGCAGCTCCAACAGCATTTCTGGAGAAGGTGGAGCACGAAATACTTGAGCTCCCTTCAGGAACGTTCTAAATGGAAGAAGAACCTGGGAGCAGCATTGGAACCAGGACGACTCGTGCTGATTAAGCAACAGGGCTTAGCGCCCTTGCAATGGTTATTGGGTCGCATCCAAGAAGTTCGTCCCGACTCCGACGGTATATCCCGCTTTGCTGTGGTAAAAACTGCCAAGGGAATGTTCATACGGCCCATAACCAAGTTGGCGATACTACCGATCGATCAGTGAAGCACACTCCTTTTTGTATATCATTTAATTCGTATTTTGTTCCTTAGGTTAAGCACTTAGGTTAAGATTGACTCCGTTCAATCCAGTAACATATCGTCAATTGCGTACCAAATTTACATGCTTGCTCTATTCCTTACGATCCTAGATGTGGGATCATTTACCTTCAAATCCGTTCAAGATACTTCGCGTCTCTTTTATGTTGTACCGATTTCTTTCAAGCATTACTGTTAGTCTCTAGCTTAGTCTTAATTTAGTTTATGTTCGCGTTTAATTGTTTCCGGCTAGTCACTAGTCTCGCATAATTCATTATCTGGTCCTAGGTTATCAATCGCGTTACCATGGTTAACGCTCATCGCTCCCTTGTAATTGCCCGTTTGTCAAGATAGCGTCCGTAGCAATTATCGCCTGAGGGGCTTGATTTGTATTTTGAAAGCAGAGTCTTTCAAGGCGGGCGGCATATGTTGCGTATTTATTAAAAGGGAGGGCATTACTTTCGCGACACCTTTAAGATCGTTCTTTTTAGTGAGCACTGCGGTTGCCACCAGCGCGCGGCGCACGTGTCGCGACGACTCGGCCCTTCGGGTCTTTTCGGGTTTGCTCGTCTCCCTTCGCTGTAGAGAGACCGTTTTTCCTTCCAGCAGATCGTGGTCGGACTTGACCGTAAGCAGGCGTGTTACGAGCGTACTATTCGACTATAATTATTGTGTCATTCGCGCGCTGCGACTCAGTTGTGAACAGCGCGGGCATTTGCGCAATACAGTTTGTGAACAATCTCCGTGAAATATATAGAATTCAAACTAAGAGAGGCACTATTCCTTCTCGACCCCGCCAACCACGAGAACCCCACCGAAGGTTACCGCGGGGACGCACGACACCCAGGCTCGAGCGTATTATCAAAACATGTTCAGAAATTAAAAAATATGTATACATTATGTAATTTATTTTAAAGTGAACAAACTTCATCTCAGTCATTTTTTGATAGAATTGAATATTTTCAACATTGTTTTAAAAAGTAGAGTTACCGAAAAATGCAATTTTTACAAAAATTAAACTGTCGGATATATTGGTCGTAGGCCCAAACAAACAAATACGTGTCCTCTCTTTTTCAGAACATTTCTCGGAAAATAATGCCAAAATTATTGGAGTAGGTCAGGGTCAGAACATGAAAATTTCGGCGAGAATGCTCATATATGTATACTACATATATATATATATATATATATATATATATATATATATATATATATATATATAAGAGAAATGTAACTTTCACTACACTTTCAACGGTAGATGGCTCTTTCTTGTTTTCCGATTGTTGTCGTGCCGCGCCGTGAGGTCGGTCTCGGGGCCGGCACCGGGTTCGTAGGATCCGCCAGGTGGAAGGAAGAACAACACTCGCGAGATTCGTGTAGCAATGGCGTTTAATAAAATAGATATTTGATTGGATACACGATATGGCCTTAACTTCACTACCCTGACTTGCGGGCGTAATAATAAGTATGATACGTAATAATAAGTATGGATTAACGCGGTTCGTGCTTTGATTCTTGACTGCCCGCCGCTCATCGAAAGGGCGGGCTTTTTATCGCGCTCGGCTTCACTTCCTCAGTGCCGACTCAGCTGTCAGCACTTTTGGTTCCGGGATCGGGTCAGTTACCTGGCGATTGGTGCCCGGAATGCCATATTTGGCAATTGTCGCAACTTGCGCTGGCAGTTCGATGTTGCCATGAGGAAGCGTCGACTTTCGCCTCACAACAACCCTCCTCCCGTGGAAAAAGAAAAACTGAGGCATGAAGTTTTTCGTTATCTGTTTATACAGGGTATTCCTTTCTTTTTCCATGGAGGTTACATTCTTTTATAATTTATTTTCTTTTCTTTATTATCCATATGACCGTAACCACGATTCCTATTATGATTACAACTATGGACACGGAGCCCACGGGATATATTACATTTTTATTAGATAAAAAGCTGACTTGGTTGTTTTCTAGTTCCTCGTTTATTTCCTCGAGGTTCAGGCTTAGTTTAGTTAGCTCCGCGGGATCATTGATCACCGGTTCCAGCCGTAGTTCTGTTCCTGTTTTTTCATTATTTCCAATATTTTTAGTTATTGTTTTGAAGGTCAAGTTAAACTCTGGTAAATGCATTTGTATGTACTTGATGTACTCTCGTTTTTTCGTTTGTAGTGTTAAGTCCGTCGTAGTTAGTCTACAGTTTTCATTTAGTTTAATTTTTCCTGTTCTATTTATTTCGATTTTATTTTCAGCCTGATTATTGCATTGTATGGTTACTTGTTGTTTATACGGGGTAGAAAACAGTCATGTCTGCGGTTCTGCTAGGATTATCCAGAACGTCACGTTCGAGAGAATGTGACGTCGTTCGCAACTATTTCTTTGCGCTCTTATATAGATCTGCACCTCGCATGGTGCGTGCGCTGTTACGAAATATACGGGGTAGTTTATATCGCATACAAATGTCGTGTCAGAATGTGTACATTTGTCTAGATCATTTTCTTTTAGTGTTAGGTAATTTCGATTATCTTTATTAATAGCCAATAGAATATGTGAGGTTTTGGGAATTATGAATACACTTTTATTGTCGTACACGGGCAGGGGGGTTACTCGCACAATTTCGTAATTGGGGTAGGTGATAATCGGGAAGGTTAGGATCGTGTAGACGTTGGGGTTGTCGTAATGTGCATTTATTTCTACAAATTTTTGCTTCCTCATAGAGGAAGCTTTGTTTTCATAAAAAAATTTTTTCCCAGGTATCTTTGGCAAAGTGTTTAGAATGTTCTAAAACGTCGAAAAATCACTTTTGTTCAAAATGTCCGTGTGTATGTGTGTATGTATGTGTGTGTGTATGTATGTAACGCTTCTGTTGTCCGTTAATGCTCTAACTTCCGCAAATATTGAGATATTGGGCTGTTTTTTTTTTTTAATCGATAGAGTATCATTCAAGGAAGGTTGGTATTGAATTTGGCGATGATCGGTAAAGGGGTTCTTTTTTAAAAAAATTTTGAATTTTTTTAGAAATGTCCGTATGTGCTCTAACTTCCGCAAATATTGAGATATCGGGCTGTTTTTTTTTTTAAATCGATGGAGTATTATTCAAGAAAGGTTGGTATTGAATTTGGCAATGATCGGTAAAGGGGTTCTTTTTAAAAAATTTTTTTTAATTTTTTTAGAAATGTCCGTGTTTGCTCTAATTTTCGCAAATATTGAGATATTGGGTTAAATTTTTTTTTAATTTATAGAGTATCATTTAAGGAAGGTTGGTATTGAATTTGGCGATGATCGGTAAAGGGTTTTTTTTTAATTTTTTAATTTTTTTAGAAATGTCCGTGGTTGCTGAAATATTAGGCTATTTCTAATTTTATTATATTTTTCAGTCTTTTCTACCCCTATTTCATATATAATACTTTAAGATTAGGTTGATTATCGGTATATCTAGTAATCGATAAAAGGGTTTTTTCTTTATAAAATTTTGAATTTTTTGAGGATCGGTGAAGGGATTACTGATTTCTGCTTAAAAAGTGTATAAGATGTACATGTAATTTCATATAGAGTATCATTAAAATAAAGTTGTTTTGAATTTCCCTTTAATGATACTTTATATATAAGATTACATGTATGACTTGTACACTTTTTAGGCAAAAAATGGTAACCCCTTCACCGATCATTGCCAAATTCAACACCAATCTATCGCTTCCTCATAGTTTTTAAGTGTGCAAGTGGAAACTTGCCAAATGTCCGTGGTTGCTATAACTTTTGCAAATTTTGAAATATTGGACTATTTCTAATTTTATTATATTCTTCAGTTTTTTTTACCCCTATTTCGTATATAATACTTTAATACTTTAAGATTAGGTTGATTATCGGTATATCTAATAATCGGTAAAAGGGTTTTTTCTTTATAAAATTTTGAATTTTTGGGGATCGGTGAAGGGATTACCGATTTCTGCTTAAAAACTGTATAAGATGTACATGTTTAAAGACAGAACCTTTTTACAGATCGCCAAATTCAATACCAACCTTTTTTTAATGATACTCTATATAAAATTACATGTATAACTAATTCATGTAACTTTTTAAGCAAAAATCGGTAACTCCTTCATCGAACCTCGCCAAATTAAATACCTTTCTTAAATGATATTTTATCCATCAAATAACTTACACATTTTTTAAGCAGAAATCGGTAACCCTTTCACCTCTTCGCCAAATTCAAAACAACCTCCCTTTAATGATACCTTGGGATTACCGATTTCTGGTTATTTTTAGAAATGTCCGTGGTTGCTCTAACTTTCGTAAATTTTTTTTGTAATAGTATAACAAATATTAGTATAACAAATATTAGTCGCAATAAAGCTTATCACAATAAAAAACAAAAGTGTGCAAGTAGAAACTTGCACATTGCTTCCTCATAGTGTTTAAGTGTGCAAGTAGAAACTTGCACATTACTTCCTCATAGTTTTTAAGTGTGCAAGTAGAAACCTTTGCTCACAAAGCTTCCTCTATGAGGAAGCCAAAACAAATAAATACTAATAATTATACATCGAATAAAATAAAAGCTTCCTCATAAAGGAGCTTTGTGAGCAAAGGTTTCTACTTGCACACTTAAAAACTATGAGAAAGCAATGTGCAGGTTTCTACTTGCACACTTAAAAACTATGAGGAAGTAATGTGCAAGTTTCTACTTGCACACTTAAACACTATGAGGAAGCAATGTGCAAGTTTTTCGATGGTATTCCAATTGTCTACTTGTAATTTGAAAGGGAAGTGTGCCCCTCGGGATAGGTGGGTCGTCGCTTCTCTTAATTCCGATACTAAAGTTATAACGATGCGCCCCGTAAGACGCATCGCTCCGGCCGAACAACCAGCCGCGACCGCCCGGCCGACCATCCGCCGGGCGAAGAACGGGCACCGTGTGCCCACTTTTTAAACGCCCGAAATTAGAAAGTCCGCGAACGGACTCACCGCGGCAACCGCCTCGAAGCGCCGAGCGGTGCCGAAAACATCCGAGAACCGCCGAACGCAATCGCGGCGTCGGGACGCCGTAATTCCCAACCGCTCCGCCGCACCATCCCGGCGCTCGCGATTGCTGTCGCCGTTACCCCCGCCACACCGTAACGCCGTCGCGACGGGTATATAAAGAAGCGTTTTCCAACGCAAGAGCGACTCCGCGACCGACCAGATCACCGATCCTACCGATCCAGAGCTCCCGCCTTCGCTAGTCAGAAAGAAGATAGAGAGTTCCTCTAGCTTCCCCGAGTGTGTCTCGGCAAACGACCGGCTTCTCGCCTTCGCTAGTCAGAAAGAAGATAGAGAGTTCCTTTAGCTTCCCCGAGTGTGTCTCGGCAAACGACCGGCTTCTCGCCTCCGCTAGTCAGAAAGAAGATAGAGAGTTCCTCTAGCTTCACCGAGTGTGTCTCGGCCAACGACCGGCTTCCTCATTCACGAGACAATCCGACAGGGGGTAGAGTGTTTCTCTGCCTCCACCGAGTGCTTCTCGCCGGATTTCTCCTGGAAATCGCGACGCCTGCCACAGGAGACAGAGCTTCTACTCTGCCTCCACCGAGCGCTTCTCGGTGGACAGTCCGCGCTCGAGTAATCCTCTCGCCTTTCCCGCGGAATCACGCGGCTCTTCGCCGCCTTCGCGCCACGCGCCCTTGGTACGCGCTCCGATCCGCGATATCGGCTCCGACCAGACCGGTACTTCGTTACGTGCACCGGCCCGCGCACCGCGCCGACTCACGTCTCGCGACTCCGTACGCCGCGCGTTACCAGCATCGCCTGTTGTACACCGCGAGCCTTGACTACTCCGCGTATATTCAACCGACCATTGTATATCGCAAGCACTAATCACTCTATGTACCTGCGCCTACCTCGCGACTCTATACACCGCGAGTATTTACTGTTGTGAAATAAACGCTCTGTTTCTGTTATCCAAAACGGTACTTTATTTTGCCGGCACTTCTCGTATCTGTTCCTCCGCACCTCCTTCGAACCCAGCCACGCCGCGAGCTAGATCCGCGCTTCGAAGCCAGGTTGTTTTAAAGTTTCGAGTGGCAGTAGTCGTATGAGAATTATACCGTTTTTTGCATAGATAAGGTATTCCAAGGTATCTTCTACGTCGCTTACTAATTTGGCTGTTATTGTGCTTATTACTAAAAGGTGCTCGTCTAATTCTTTGCGGCGTACTAGTTTTGCTACTCGTTGTTGTATTCGTCTCGTGACATTTGCTATTAAGTTTTCGTTTTTACTTCTTTAGTGTCTCTATGTGTCCTAACGTGGCGTTTATAATTTTTATTTGGTGCTTCGCCGCGTGCTGTATTGTTTTCTGTTGATTGTTTATTATTTCTAACTGTTCTTGTATTCGTCGTGCATCGTCGGCGTTCATTGTTCCAAATAGGGTTTTACTTATGGTGCCTATTGCGTCTATCAGTCCGCGTCGACTCGTCGTTATTTTATATACGGTTTGTAATCGTAATAGCAGTTGCGTCAGTTTTGTATTACTGTTTTCTGTTACGCGGAGGATGTTGTTACATGCGTCTCGGTTGTCGTCGTCTACGTTATTGCATAGCCCTTTGATCTGTTCGAAGTAATTTTGGAGTAGATGGTATCTCACTGCAAATGCCGCGACATCAATTCTGATGACTAATTTCCATGTTGCCACCTTGATTTGCAAAGTTCCGATCTTCTCGAAGTAGATTCCTGTCTCATCGTTAAATGATGTCACCTCGTACGGTGGCATCGGTTCGGGTGTCATCTCTCTCGCGAGGTGTAAGATGATGATCTGTATCCTGTAATAGGAATACTATCTTGGACTTGGTGTTATTTTTATCATATCTTTTGCTGACCATGGCTGTCCACGGATTTCGACTTTTATATTGCTTCACGAGTCGCTTCAGTCTGAGTTTGTTACTGGTCTCGTAAAGTTTTGTGAGAGTTTGTTGCTATGTCTCCCCTTGAGCATTTTGTGCCGGTTCGGTCCGTGGTGAATCCAGAGGAGCTCCGGGCTGGTGAGGAGGAGGAGGAGGGTGGACCTACCCTCCAGATTGAACGTGTAGTGATATCCGATCCTCCGGTCCCTGGTCGGGGTCGCGCTCGCTTTTTTGCCGACTGGCGGGCCTATTTAATTGAGTGGGAATTACCTCTCCCCCCTTTTTTTGACGGGTGCTCCGGCCTTGATCTGGCGGGGTCAGGATCCGGCTATGCGTGGGGTAAGCCGTGGGCAAACCCTTCCCGGTCCTCTGATGGATCACCGGATTTTGCGGTGGCGCTCTCGGGGTCCTGGCCTCCCTCCGCCCCCAGGGGGACGCGCGCAGTTTGCGGCCACCATGCAGGCGCTTCGAATGGTAGGTCGGGGGCATGGTGCTCCCCTTCCTGAGTAAGGTAAGTTTTGTGTATTTCCGTCTATTCGATAAGGGCTTTAAGTTTAGGTGCTTTCGCTTCTCTCGCTTTTATTGTTATATAGAGGGGTTTTTATTCTTTGATGAATGCTTTTAAACGATTGGTGCTCGGGGGGGTGTTAAGCGCTCCCCGGATTCGCTATTGGTCTGTAGCACGGGTGGTTCGAAGGACCAGAGGGACCGTTCCCTCACGAATACAGCGAAATTAAATGAGAATTAAATGAGAATAAGCGAAAACGTGCGACTCACCGTATCGTTGCCCGGCTGGCTGTGTAGGTCGTCCTTCCGTCCGGTATGAACTCTCCTTGTAGCGGGAGGAGCAAGCAGGCAAGCAGGAAAGGAGCGTGCAATCAGGTAGCGGGCGCACAGAGCAAAGCAGGCAGGCAAGCAAAAACTAGTGCACTGGTTGATGGCGGTTCAATACGAGTGTATGCGGCCACGTACGAACGATGAGTGAGTGCTCCGGCACTCTCCAGTTCGCGCTCCTGCAAGTACGGCGCGAGCGAGTACCAATTTCCATCATTAGGGATGCCACCCGCGGGCGGGCAGCACGAGTCGGGTGAGTCGCGCGAAAATTGGCAATCCGATCGCGGCCCGCCAACGTTTCGCGCGAGTCTATGAACACGGAATTGCCGTTACCGACGGTAACGGCTCAAACGATACGCAAATGTGATGCAATGCAAACGACTTAGAACTAACGCAATTCAAGTGAAGAGTGACTTATCAACTAATCGAAACGTATGTACAGATATTTACATGCGAGCGCCAAACATCCCGCCCACCAAAATACAATGTGTTGTATTTTACTACTCTGTATCGGGCGCCCGTGGTGGCGTGCCCATTGGCAGAGGGCAGAGCTTCACCAGGGGACGCCTGATCGAGCCGTCCGCCACCCGGACCGTGGCGACCCGCGGGACTCCATCGCGACCCGGATGGAGCGCTTCGATTCTTCCACGCTTCCAATGCAAGGGGGACGCGTTATCGTCCTTAACGAGCACCAATGAGCCCACGGCGAGCGGGTTGGCGGAGGTCCACCACTTGGGACGCTGCTGCAAGGTGTGAAGATACTCCTTGTGCCAGCGCCCCCAGAAATCTTGGTGGATCCGTTGTACTAGCTGCCACCGACCTAAGTGAGTCGTCGACAGCGGAGTCAGGTCGGGCGAGGGGACCGCCACGAGGGGCTCCATGGTCAGAAAATGTCCCGGCGACAGGACCTCGCTGTCCGACGGATCTGTGCTCAAGGGGCAGAGAGGTCGGGAGTTCAGGACGGCCTCGACCTGGTATTTAGAAACGGAGCGAGTTTGAGAAGAGGTTTGGGCACTCTCTTCCCTTTTCTGATTCGATCAATCTCCTCGGGAAAGGATTCCGATTGAACGAGTTTTACTACTACTAATAACGCCGAATGCGCTTCAAGTTGGTCCACGGCCTCGGTAGCAGGCACCGGTTGGGCCCTGGATCGACCTGTAAACCTTCGGATATACGCTACTATCCTACAAATCTTATCTAACGACGAAAATTTATCTAATAAGGGCGATATGGCTCTGGGTGTATCGCACGCGACGAGTGCGACGATCCTCTCCTCCTCGCATAGAATCGGCTCTTCAGAAATAACAGGCTCGGTGCGGGACTCGAAGTCTATCAGCCACTCAGGGCCTCTCCACCACAGTGCATTAGCGACAAGCTCGCGCGGGAAGAGTCCACGCGAGCAGTGATCGGCTGGATTGAACTCGGTAGCCACGTGGCCCTAAGCCGCGACCGAGGTCTTTTCCTGAATTCTGGCCACGCGATTACGAACGAAGGTCTTCCATCGATGCGGGGGAGAGAGGATCCAATACAGAACTATCCTGGCGTCGGACCAGGCATACTCTTCATCAATTTCTATGTGTCCTCGCAGGACTTGACGGACGTAAGCAATCAAGTTCGCGAGGAGCAACGCAGCGCAGAGCTCTAAGCGAGGTAGGGAGATAGCGCGCAACGGAGCCACCTTAGATTTGGCGCAAAGAAACACGATCTTAGTTTCCGAAGGAGTTCACGATACGTAGGTTCACTACCGCCCCATATCCCTATTCGCTCGCGTCGCAGAAGCCGTGTAACTCGCGACGAACGCTATCGCCCGCGGGGACCGTGCGGGGAATACGAAGGGAGGCCAGCGCGTCGAACTCTGCTTGATAGCGTTCCCACTAATGGCATCTCTCTGCCGGAGGCTCGTCATCCCACTCGAGCTTCAACGTCCACAAGCGCTGTATCAATCGTTTCGCGGTAAATGTCTGTGGCGCCAAGAATCCCAAGGGATCGAAGATACGCGCTACCTCCGATAAGATCGTACGCTTAGTGCACTTTCGAGTCAGCGGGTTAAGTTGAAAACCGAAGCTATCCGACTGCGAGTGCCAGCGAAGGCCCAGAACCTTGAGCGCTTGATCTTCGGGCGATTCGAACGACAGCATTGTCTGACTGCAGATTCCTGGGTCGAGCCCTTCCAACGCGGCGGGATGGCTGCTCGCCCATTTTCGCAACTCGAAGCCGGCGCTCCGAAATAATTCGAGTAATTGATCGCAAAGCGCGATGGCTCGTTCAACAGTGCGGACGCTGGCCACGACGTCGTCCACGTATAGTGACTCGAGCAGTATAGTGTAGACTAAAGGGTACTTATCCCGGTTATCGTGAGCCAACTTAAGGAACGGGGAGGAGGACACGGCGCAGCACACGCTGGAGGTTTGTCCGGCGTGGGAAGAGCAGCGCCGTGTCCTCAAGGGGGAGGTCGGCGACGACCTCTCCCTCCCGGCCATCGTGGCGGAGATGGTCGGGAACGAATCGGGATGGCGGGCATTCTTGGCCTTTTGCGGCCAAGTAATGACCGCCAAGGAGGTGGCGGAGCGGATCCGGCGCGGGGAGCAAAACCCCTGAGTGTCGACGGGTCCGTTCCGATCTAGGCCAATGACCGACCAAGGGGATATGGTGGGGGTCCCGCTTGGGCGGTGGGACTTCCCGTGCCCTGCCCTTTACCGGTCGGTCGCTCCCGTCGTGAGCAAACGATGGGAGAACAATGTCACCTTCTGGCGACAAGCGAGGTCACGCACCTCTGTACCGTTCTCCCCGACTGGGGGAACGGTGCGGAGGAAGGGAGGCTCGGCACCCCGGCTGGGATTCCGGGTGTCGAGCCCAGCCTCCCACAACAAAGGGAGAGGACGGCGGGGGTGGGTGGTGTCCACATCCCCGCCGTACAATTGGAGTTAGGATCCGGTAAAGTCAGGATCAAAGGATCGGAGGCCTTTCACACAGGTCACGCGCAGGAGGGCGCCCGGAAGTAATTATCAATAGTTCCCGGGCGTCCTCCAGCAATGCGCGGAGAAGGACACCCTTGGGGTTTTAGTGGGTAGGCTGCGGCGAGTGCGGGGTTCACAGCCCGGCTCCCGTAGAATCCCACACTCCCCCTGTCCTCTCCCAGGAGGGCAGGGGGGTCTTCCCCCTCGAACACCAGAGGGGGCTGCCGGGCCACATACCGGGCCTGATTTCGGTCAGGTTCGGGAACCCGGCATTAGAAGATTTCCCCAAGTAAAAAAAAAAAAAAAAAAAGCCAACTTAAGGAGGCAATAAATCGCCAGAAACGGAGAAGCCGTGTTACCGCAGATAACCGTTGTGAGCAAGTAGTCGAGAATGGGATCCGATTCCGAAAAACGCCAGACGATGCGCTGATAATCGCGATGTTCCGGATTTATCCAGATTTGTCGGAACATTTGTTTCACGTCCGCGGTAACAGCCACGGGCTCAGCGCGAAAGAGGAGTGGGACCGCGACAATGTCGGGTTGTAATTTCGGGCCACTCAGCAAGGTATCGTTTAAGGATAGCCCGTTCGGGCATTTCGATGAAGCATCGAAAACGACTCGAAGCTTTGTAGTGGCGCTGTCTAATTTGTGCACTCCATGATGGGGCAAGTAGTACACGCGACCGTCCGCGGGAAAAGGATCGCTCGCTAGCTCCATGTGACCGCTATCCAAATAGTCCCGCATGAACGCATTATAACTATCCCGAAATTCTTGATTTGATTTAAATCGACGCTCGAGTGGGCGTAGCCTGTTAACGGCGATCGGTCGAGAATCTGCGAAAGTAGGAGGGTCCGAGGCGAATGGGTACGAGACGACGAAACGACCCGAATGATCGCGATAAGTGGTTCTGTCAAATATTTCCCTGCAACGTCGATCCTCCTCGGAGCAAGGCGCGTGTTCGGGCACTTCCTCCAGTCTCCAGAACTGCCCCACCGCGGCGTCAATCGACTCGATAGTGGTGGCGAAGGAGTGCAAGGGTTGCACTCGCAACGACGGCGAGATCGCGCCCATTAAGATCCATCCGAACACTGTATTAAAGGCGTCCGGTTCGCAATCTTTACCAGTACGCCGGCCGTCGCGCAGCACGGAGACGAAAGATTCCGCCCCTAGTAGGACATCAATAGAGCCCGGCAAATAATATTCCGGGTCTGCGAGTGTCAGTCCCCGCAAATGACTCCACGACTTCGCCTCGATGCGGCTGTGAGGCAGCGGCGAGGTGATGCGAGGAAGCACCGTGGCTTCGACCGGGAGTCGAGTATCGGCTCTATTTCGCACTCGAATAATGAATGAGGTAAGGCCCCTTGTAGTGGCGGCCTTAGTTTCGTTGACGCCTAATACCGTCACGCGGTGCTTGGTCCGAGCGAACCCGCCTCGCTGAAGGCAGCTCTCGGTAACGAAGTTGGCCTGACTTGCGCTATCTAGTAATATACGGACCGGAAACGCGTTACCGTGAACGTCAAGGGCCTCCGCGCGAACGGTCGACAGTAAGACCACGCCATCTGAAACGCTGGCCATAGAGACTATCGGCTTGTCGTCGGTATTCGCCGGCGCCGCGGCATCGTTGACCGCAGGAGCGGTCGCGGGAGGCGGGACGCTAGCCTGCTCGAAATGCAAGAGTGAGTGATGCTTCGCCTGACAACACCGGCAGGCCCACGAGCTGGGGCAGTTCCTCACCCCATGGCCTGTGCGGAGACAATTTAGGCACAGCCCCTTTTCGCGAGCAAAGTTATGCCTTTCCTTGGCTGAAAGCTTTAGGAAATGGACATTTAGCCAACGGGTGTTGCTCCTTGCATTTAAGACACGCGACGTTTTGAGCAACGAGCGAAGTAGTCGACGCGGCTTTCTTTGACGCATTCGACTGTGACGAGGTGGGCGACGCGCTTGAAAAGCCCGAAATCGACGTGAGAGCTCGGCAGTGTTCGGCGAGAAATTTCGTTAAATCGGAATAGTGAGGGATTTCCTCCGACCGATGTTCCGATTCAAACTTCTCCCATAACGATCGAGGGAGTTTATCCGACAAGAATTTAAAGAGTAAGTAATCCCAAGCGTCGGTGGGGAATCCGAGCACTTTCAGAGCCCGCGTATTCTCGGTAAAGGCGTCTAAGAGGGCACGCAATGGGGCAGCCGATTCGGCCTTCAAAGGCTTGGCGTTGAGCATCAAATCCACGTGATAATCTACCAGCTTCCGCTTGTTTTGATAGCGCGAAATCAACTCGTCGTATGCAATCGCGTAGTTTTCCTGGGTCATGGGCAAGTTTTTTACGACGCCGAGAGCCTCCCCCGACAATGAGGCCAACAAGTACTGATATTTCTCGATATCGGACACGCTGCGATTTTCGTGGATCGCCGTATTGTACAGCGCGATGAAGGATGGTCATTGGCTAAGATCACCCGTAAATTGTGGGAGGGCGATCTTCGGTAATCTGATCGCGGAGCGGGGTGCGAGCGGCGCACCCGGCGCTGACGCATCGGTCCCCGGCGCGGGAACGAAGATCTCATACCGCCCTATCACTGCAAAACGCATTTTATCGAAATCATCGCGTATCGCGTCTTCGACGGCGAATTCCTCATCCGTGGCATCCTGAATTATTTGGAGGTGAGCCTCCTCAAAATCTTGAACTAATTGTGCTACCGTCGGATAACGAATGAGAAAGGTGGGTCTCATGGCCACATTGTCAACCGCGAGCATCGAATACTGATGTATTTCTCGCATGCGCCGAATGCACAGCTCACGTCGCGATTTGCTGCCCCGATTCATGTTGAAGTGGGAGTATGATATTTACCGAGATAGCTAACGAATACAATCACCTCGGTTCACCACGTCGACGAGTCAGGAGATGGCAGCCAGCAACAACAACGTACGAAATACGTCTCGCAGCGGAATGCGGAGACCAAAACAACGAAACAATAGGCGAAAATACCGCGCCGCTCGCCAAGATCGAGGGGGGGCGGACGACTCGAGTTCGAACCAGTGATGCCACAAATCGGCCCCTACAGCATACGCACACAAGTCTCGTGCCCTGTCGGTGTGTCGGGCAACGTCGGGCAATTAGAAAGAGACGGATATATATTTTTTGTCTCCTTCGCTCTTGCAGAATTCGAGTCGCGCGACGCCGCGACACGCGGCGATCTGACGCGACGTTTCAGTCGGTAACTCTTCCGTAGGGTAAGGCGTGCGCGTAATATTGTATCATTGTCGATAATTGTATGTATTTAACGTTATATATAAGAATTTAAATAATAGTTGTTAATATTTGTAGAAAAAATATTAACAATCCGCAATTAGCAATATCCGTTATATGTATACAAGAATTTAGGTATTTTTAATTATTTATTAAAAAATATTAATAAATCAGAAACTCTGCTCACATTCTACCTTTTTACACTCAACCCCTCATCCCCATTTCCTTCGAAATACGTCTCATTCCATTTCTAATATAACTATATAGAACTATAAAAATAATGAAATGAAACAATGAAATCCACTCTTGGCCAACGTGTACGTTTTTTCTTTTTAAATAATATCTTGTAATAAATGTGTTATTAATGTATATTTAACATTTTCTTAACAAAAATGAAATAAAAATAACATTTCAATGCATACAATTATAATGCATATATTGTCTAAGAATATATTCAAGTATTAATATTATTACAATATTAAACAAACAATTGTTTATATTTCCTAACTAGGCGTCTCATAAGTGTGTACAGTAGAATGAGGAAAGCTGCAGTGAGAGTGTTGCGATTACTTACATCTTATATTTAATAAAAAAACGTTCATACTTCACCTAATATAATACTTTAAATACATGATATTTTCAGCGAAAATAGTTTTAAAATTGTGCAACATATTAGCGAAACATACATTAGTAGTACTTTACTGAAAACAACAGAGATAAAATACAATTTATTTACCACGGATCGCTATGTATTTATTTTTTGCACGTAATAATCCGAGTAAAATGAATTATTTCTCATTATATTTGCTGTTTCCAAAAAATTATGTCTGATATTTCAGACATCGCGGTGTTTCATCGCGGTGAATAAATTGTACTATCCTAGGTGTTGTTCTTGGTTTAGAATAAGACGTTTCGTGAATATTTCAATGTACTTCATCATATGACGAGCAACGCCTGATAAATTGCTAAATCAAGAATAACGCGGGAGCCAAACTTAGTAGTTAAGCTGTATGTTTGCTGCGACAATTATTTTCGTTACTTTATAATATATGTATATGTTATTCCGAAAAGTTAGGAAATGGTTTTATTTCACCAACAAATGTCACATTTTTCATCGCTGTAATCAATGAAAGCAAGAAAGAATTGAGCAATTTAAAAATAGCACTTTAAAGAGCAAATCTTTTGAGAAGCGCTTTTACAAATGATTAAAACTTTTTCCACGAAACTGTACTTTTTCAAATAAAAGAGTACCTTATCAAATAATTCTCTGCCTGAAAAAGGACTATCTTTAACGCAATCAATTATCTTATTTGATAATTTTCTTCCACAATACGCATTGCAATTATGTCGTAAAGTTGAATTTTGAAACATAAAAGGGCGCATGGGTTGTAAATTGCATTCTACATTATTAATACTGTAAGTATTAAATCAATTAATTTTTTTTGTTTAATATTATTCATTGTTGCACACATTTTAAAGTATATTAATAAATTGAAACTTTATTTTTAATCTATACAAATAAACTGGGCTAACTAAGAATCAGCGCGGTACATGATGCGCAAAAAAGTTTTTTATTTTATTTTACATATTTTGATATGATTACAATGATTTCTTTACAATTATTCAGATGCATATAGCATCAAAAATTAAATCGAATAGATTTAATTAGGTGTGTGTGTGTGTATGTATGTATGATTTATTGCCATTCCCCGTAGGGTTTACAATCTGTAGTCTATTGGCGTTTTTAAGGGACGTACCCAACCCTTTACACACTGTCCCCTTATTAACCTGGCCAATTGCGACCTTACATATTTCTAAACTTCCCCTTCCCTCCCCCTTCTTCCTTCGGCCCTCTGTATCTCCCCTTCCGCTTCCTCCGGTCTTGCTCGCCTCTGCCTTCCTCCTTCCTGTCAAGGGTCCTCCTTCCTGTCCTCCTGTCCCTCCACCTGCTCACCTCCTCCTCGTCCGCCTTCCTCCTGCATCTCTCCTCCATCCCTCTCGTGGTCTCGACCTCCTCCATCACCCTCGTACTCCTGCTTACCTTCCTTCTCTCTTTCATTCTCCTTTCCTTCTCTTTTCCTTCTCTTACCCTCCTCTCTACCAATCCATCCTCCTCCCTTCAACTTCTCTCCAATTCCCCGCCTTTCTCCTTGTCTCCTCAGCCCTCCTTTCCCACTTTACCGTGTTGCCACCCGCCTCTTCTCCTAACTCCTTCTACTCCCCTTTATTTTCCATTCTCTCCCTTTCTATTTCCATCATCCATTCCTCTCCCTCCCCTTCCTCCCCCAATACCCATCTCACCGCTTCCTGCCAACTTTCTCCTCCTGCTTTCCACCTTCTGCATTCCTCCCATACATGCTCCCACGTTTCCTCCCTGTATTCACACCTCCTACACCTCTTCTTCTCTTCTCCTTCCCAATACCTGCTCTCTCTCACCTCGTTTCCTAATCTAAACCTCACTACCCTTCTCCATCTGCTCTCTCCCCATCCCTTCTTCAAATATCCCGGCACTCCTTCTCCTTTAATTACTTTATACCACCTATTATACTCCGATTTCTCAATCTTCTCCCATCTCTCTTTCCTTTGCTTCTCCTTGTCACCTCCGAATAACCTGTAGTGCCATTCGTCACCTTCTTCTCTTAGCCTATCCAGCTCTTTCAACCCCACTCCTCTTTCTTCGAAAAAACTTTCCCTCTCCCGCTCCCAACTTGAACCCACTCTTCCTTCCTTCTCCCTTCCCTTCAACTCCTCCCAACATAACCTCGCTAGCTCACTTCCTTTTCCCTCTTCTAATCTCTTCTCAAATCTCCATGCCTTCATCCCTGCCCTTCCTCTCAATTTCTCCCTTTGTACTTCCTCCCTCACTAAGTACCATGGGGTTCTTCCATCAACTCCCAACACCCATCTAATATATCTTTCCTCCAATCTTTCCATTCCTTCCCTCTCTCTCCATCCCCATACCTCTGCTCCATATCCCATTACTGTCCACACCAACCTGTCAAACAGCCACAATCTTTTTCCCCAATCTTTCCCAAATCTTCTCTTCCCTATCCCCCAAACCTTCCCCATCACCGCCGCCGCCTTCTTAATCCTTTCCCTTGTCTGCGCTTCCTGTCCTCCATTCCTTTGAAAAACGTACCCTAAATAGCGGAATTCCTTTACTTCTCCTATTTCTTTTCCTTCCCATCTCCATCTTCTCTTACTGTCCCTCCCTCCTCCTTTTTTAAACCTCATTATCTTTGTTTTCTCCGCGTTCAACTCCAGCCTTTTCCTACTTAAGTAAGGTACTTCTAACCTTTCCAACATGCTCCTCATTTGGTCCTCTTCCTCCGCTATCATCACAATGTCATCGGCATATGCCAAAGTATATACCCTCTTACCTCCAACCATTATCCCTCCCCACTTTACCCTGCTCATTTCCTCCTCCAAATCCGCCAACAACACATTGAATAATAACGGGCTCAGTGGACACCCCTGCCTTACTCCCCTCCCCGTCCAGAACTCCTCCCCTATTTCGCCTCCCACCCTTACCCTGCTTCTCGTCTCCCTCAAAATCTCCTCCGTCCTTCTCACCAATCCTTCTCTTATTCCCCTTTCTCTCATCACCTTTATTAAAACTCCTCTATCCACCGAATCAAATGCCGCCTTGAGATCCACAAAACAGGCTATCAGTTTCCCCCCTTTCTTCTCCAATCTTCTGTTCACCATATAGTTCAATACATAAATGTTGTCTATTGTTCCCATTCCCCTTCTAAACCCAGTCTGATTTTGCGGAACTATTTTCTTCCTTTCCAACTCCTCTCTTAGCCTCTCCGCTAGTATTGCCGTGTATACCTTATACAGCGACGACATTATCGTCACCCCTCTATACTCCTCCGCCCTTTTACCCTCCCCTTTCTTTACAATTGGCGCGATTATTCCCTCCTTCCATTTCTCCGGCCATCCTCCTCCCTTCCAGATCCTGTTTATGAATCTCCAAGCCCACTCCTCTACCTCCTTACCCCCGTGCTTCCATACCTCACTTGGAATCCCATCCAACCCCATTGCCTTTCCATCCTTTAGCTTCCTCATTATTCTCCTCATTTCTTCTAAGCTTATTTCCTCTTCCTCTTCTCCTTCTCTTTCTTCCCTCCTTTCTTCCTTCCCCATCATTACCTTCTCTTCCACTCCTCCTAACAGTCTCATGAAGTGCTCTTTCCATTCTTCCTCCTCTATCCCTTCCTCTATTCCTCTCCTTTTTCTCCTCTCTCTATTTACTATCTCCCAAACCTCCGATTCCCTCCTTGCTTCCTCCGCTTTTCTCTCCCACCTCAAGTTCTCTTCCTCTTTCTTCCTCCTGCATAGCTCGTTGAACACCTTCTTTTTTTCCTTGTATTCGCTTCTTTCCCCTCTTTCTTTCCTCCATTCTCTCAGTTTTCTTCTTGTTTCTTTCTTCGCTTCTCCGCAATCCTCATCCCACCACCCTACCTTCTTCTTCCTCCTTCCCTTCAGCTCCTCTTCTACCCCTTTTATCGCTTCTGCAATTCTCGCTTTCATTTCTTCCCAATCCTTGTTTATCTCTTCCCCACTTTCCTCGACTTCAGCTTCCCGTATTTTTTCCATGAACACCTTCACTCCTTCCTCGTTCCATACCCCCCTGCTTCTTTTCCTCCACCCTCTCCTTCTTTCTTTCTCCATACTTCCCCTTCTTAGTACCACTTCCAAGGGATGGTGGTCCGAATCCACTCTGTCCCCCACAGTCATACTCAACATCTTCTCTCTTACTTCTCCATCCCCTATAACGTAGTCAATCACCGTATCTCCTCTCCCTCCTGTGAAAGTATACTCTCCCTCCTCGTCCCCTCTTATGTTCCCGTTGAAGATTTCCCATCCCCTTTCCTCTAGGCTATTTACCAGCATCCTCCCCTCTCTATCCATCTTCTTATCCTTCGATTTCCTTCCCCCCACTATCTCCCCTCCTTTGCCCTCCTCCTCTTCTTCCACACTCCCTCCTTCCCTTCCTGTCCTCGCGTTAAAATCTCCTCCAATTACCGTATACCTTCCTTCCTCCTTTCTTTCCATTATTTGTCCCAACTCCTGAATTGTCTCCTCCATTTCCTCCTTCTTTGCATACACCCCTACTATTCTCCATCTCTCCCCCCCTATCCTTACCTTTCCCACTATCATCCCCTCCCTACCTATTTCCATTTCTGTCCCCTTCTCCTTTAATCCTTTCCTCATTCCCATTACCATCCCTCCCATCGCTCTCCCTTTTTTGTTCTTCCTCTTCGCCCATTGTACTCCCCACTCATATCCTTTAGGCAATCTTCCTCTCACTCTTTCCCAACCCTTCTCTCCTATCCACGTCTCCGTCAGGACAATTATATCTTCCTTCTTTAGCCCCTCCCAGAACTCCTTGTCCTTATTTTCCAATCCTGCCACATTCCAAAATAATATCCTCCACTCCGTCCTACCTCCCCCCCCGTCCTCGTCTCTTCTGACTTCTATCCTGCTATTCTTTCTCTCCTTCTCTATATCCTCTTCCTCTCCTCTTCCCCCGCCACTCCTCCTTTTCCACCCCCTCCCACATCATCCCTCTTCTCCTTCTCTCCCCCGCTCTCTCTTCTTATATTTCCCTTTTCATCCTTTAACACTCCCTCTTCTACATCCCATCTCCACCATAGATTTTCTATTCTTATTCTCCCTGCTTTGATCCACGCCCTCCTTCCCTCTCTTTCCTCTCTTCTCGCTATCTCTCTCAGTTTCCAGCTTACCCTTCTCTCCTCCCATGTCTGGTCCTCCGTGATTCTCTCTCTTCTACCCTTCAGATTCCTCTTTTTCTCCATTACCTCCCATTTTTGCTCCTCGTTTTCCAGTTTTACCAACACCATTTCCCTTCCTTTATCTGCATCCCCACCTATTCTCTTCACCTCCAATGCCTTCACTTTAGCCCCTATTCCTTCCAGCAACTTTTCTGCCTCTTCCCTCCTCCCTCCTTCTCTTACCTCCAACCCCCTTACCACTATATTCCTTCTTCTTTCCTCCTCCTTCCTTTCCAGCCTTCTCTCCACCTCTCTCATTCTCTCTTCCACCTCCTCTCTTCCGTTTCTTATCCCCTCCCTTATCACCTCCTTTCTTCCTTCCACCATCTCTTCTAGCCTTTTTATCCTTTCTTCCATTTTTTCTTTCTCCTTTTTTAATTCATCCCTCTCTTCTCTCCACCTCCTCTCCTGCTCCCTGAAGTCCATTTTCAGTTCTTCGATCTCCTCTCTTATCTTCCTTCCTTGATCCTTAAAACCCTCCCCTAACTCTCCCATCATGTTCCTAAATTCCTCTCTCATTTCCAAAATCACCTCCCTCAGCTCCTTCACACCCATCTCCGCTTCTACTTTGGGAGACCTTACCGTCTTGTTGCTCCTCTTGAAAATATCCTCTCCCCCGCTCTTATCCTCGTCCACTCTCTTTCTTTTCCATAACTCCTCCAGATTTCCCGTGCTTCCCCTTCTCCCTCTTTCCCTTGCTTTATCCGTAACTCCTTTCTTTACCCCCAACCCGCTCTCTCTCTCTCCGCTCATCTCTCGCCGCTTTCCGTCTCCCTTGCCCCTCTCTTATTTCTCTACTCTATGCCCGCTCTTTTTCCCGCCACGCGCGCCGTCTATGCTACACGCACTCCCTGCCCACGGCCGCTCTACGCTCGACACTTTCCCCTCTTACCTCTCCGCGTATTCCTTGCCTGACCCGCACTCACACCTGCTTTCTACCCCTTTTCTCCCTCTAACCTTCTCACACAACCTTCCCTCCACTTCCACCCGTACTCTCGCTCCTCCTCTCTCCCCCTCTCACTCTCTCACCTCCACCCGTACCCTACTACGCTCTCACCCACCACCGAAAATATCTGCTCTGTCACCACGTGTCACTCTCTATCGCTCCGGAAGCGCCTCTCCAGATTTAATTAGGTGTAGAGAGGGATTTTACTACTCCAACCGGAGCTGTGTTTCAAGTCTGACAAATCTAGTCGGCACGCAGTCGAAGGTTGCAAAATATGTAAAATAAAAATATAAAATAAAACACTTTTCATCACTTTTATTCGTATGAATTTTTCTTTGGAACCTATACTTCGAATTTTATTTTTAATGTTGTTTTTTGTAATACATGGTTTTCTATTAGAATTTGTTTCTACGTGAGATGTAGGAAAAAGAAGCCTGGGGTTCGATTGTTGAATTCGTTTGCAAGAAAAACGCGCAAATTTTGCTTTTATAGAAATCTTGCAAGTTTATTGGCTGAAAGCCATTTGATAGCCAATCAACTTTCCTGTAAAGGCAGAATTTGCGCATACGTTTTTCTTGCAAAGGAATTCAAGAATCGAGTTCCTGAAATGTAAAATACATCTTATACGCGCACTGGAAGATCGATAAAGATTTGCGTAATAATATGGTTTCGATATCGGGATGTAAATCACGCGATTTTCGTGTCGGTAATTGCACTATGACAGCTGACTTATCGATAATGCGGTTGATTCCCACGCAATTGTTTTTCGCGACTCGCGATTCTGTCAATAAGCGTCTTGGCGTCTTATTAATCACACCGTGTCACAGAAGCTTTTGGTTAGATTTGGTATTCTCAAGGATTATTAAGGTCACTGTAGCAGCTATCATTCTCTTTTTGTCATTCTTTCCGCATTTATTCACTATTATTTATCTGTACGCACACACACGCAGATAGAGAGGGTTTGGAGTCATAAAATACTGTGGGAGTGACGAACCGCAGGGTCCTGACCTCTATTTGCAACACACACACAACACATACATTTTGTTTTGCTTTTTTGTTTTCATCCTTCTTCCATTTAATTATTTCGCTTTGCTTTTTTCCGATATGGAAATGTGTGATGAATTGCCCAAAAAACCTAAGCGAAGTTTCGTAGAAGCTTGGCTTAGTGATGAGCGTTACAAGTCTTGGATACGTAAAGTATCACACGATGAAAGTCTTTATTATTGCACTGTGTGCAATGGAAATTTTTCGTGCAATGCAACACATGTTTCCAGACATGCGGATTCTGCGTGTCACCGAAAAAACTTGACAAGGAACGTATCATTATCTAATAATGATGACATACCTATAAAAGATACATTGAAGAAGTCAATGTTTAATGTCAAATGGCTAGATATTGACAATTTTAAGTTATGGTTACGTGAGGTTCCGCATGATAGCAGTATATGTTTATGTGTAATTTGCGATAAATCTTTTGCTGCCCATTTATCGCATATTCGTCGGCACGCAGAATCCGAAAGTCATATAAATTTATGCCGTAAAAAGATAGATATTGAAGCGAGTAAATCAGATGATGATTTTAATACGCAAGATAAAGAATCTCTTTTGTCGTTTGATGAGCGTTCAAAAACAGCGGAAATATTATATGCCGCTTTAATTGCAGAAAGAAATATACCCTATCACACGGCACAAGAAATTCTTAACTTATTTCAACACATAACACCAGATCCCGTGGTAAAAAGCATGAGCATGGGCCGAACTAAATGTAAAAACATAATTACAAACGTTTTGTATCCGGTTGAAAGTGAAAATGTCGTTAACAACCTTCAGAGAACAAAATTCTCTGTTTTTGTAGATGAAACGTCTGATATCTGTAACGAAAAATGGATGACTTTTTTCGTTCGATACATTGATCCTGAGACATTAGATGTTCGCTCACAATTAGTCAAATTGATCAATATTGATGCGAGAGATTCTAGTGCTGACAAGTTGTTCCATGCATTCAAGTGTGAAATGTTAAATTTACAGATTCCCTTTTCAAATATTGTTGCTCTGTCATGTGACAATGCATCTGTAATGACAGGTAAATATATGTCATTTAAGACAAAATTAGAACAGATGTGTAAACATTTGTTAACATTTCCATGTCCATGCCATTCGGCTGCATTAGCTGCGCACGCTGCATGTGACAAAATACCATCATTTTGCGACGATTTTCTTAAAAAAGTAGCGACATTCATAAATAGCAGTCCGAAACGTTCGGCAATTTTTCGCGAATTTTGCGATTGCTTTGAAGTAAAACATTGCAAAATTTTAAAATTAAGTGAAACACGCTGGTTATCTCATCACAAATGTGTGGAAAGACTTATCGAATTATGGGACACTATACGTCATTTTCTGCAGGAAACAGTTGTGAGCGATAAAACAAAATCTGGAGAACATCTTCTGTCTATGATGGATAATATAGAAATAAAGGCGTATTTTCTTTTCCTCAAATATATTTTAAATATGTTTAATGCGTTTAATGCATATTTCCAATCGAAAGACACAAAAATTCATTTATTGCAGTTAAAATCTGTTAACTTTCTCTATCAAGTCTGCCACAACTTCGTAAAAACAGAGTTTTTACAAGATATAGGTACAACGATAATTTTTTCACATTCAGAAATTCAAAAAGATATAAATAAAATTTTCGTTGGATCTGAATGTGAAAAATATCTTAACGATCTAACGATGGAAGGTCATGTAGATATAGTTACAATTATTCGACGAAACTGTTTACAAGTTTATATCACTGCTGCGGAGGAAATACGTAAAAGATTGCCTATTTCCGATGATTTCTTAAGAAGATTGCAAGTTTTTGAGGCATCAATGTCGTTAATCGATGACAATAGGGAATTATCTCTGCAGCATGTTTGTTCCGTTGCGAGAACTCTCGGTGGCTTCAATGAAGAATTTTTAAGAACAGAGTGGCTTGCATTGTCTACAGATTTTTCTCAACAAGAACAACAAAATTTATTACAATTAAATTTTGATGATATGTGGAAAGAAATCTTGCAACGCCGCTTACCGAATAATATGTACAGATATCCCACTTTGAGGAATGTTCTTAGCGCTGTTAGATCACTTCCCCATTCAAATGCAGACCCGGAGAGAACGTTTTCAATTTTGACTGATATAAAATGCAAAAAACGCAATAAACTGTCTTCGGCCAGTGTAAATGCCACTTGCGTAATAAAATCAGCATTGAAGACGAGGGGTGAAACAGCTGTAACCATGACCGTAAATAAACGACATTTGTCTCGGATGTCATCTAAAATATTATATACAGCTTGTCCTAAACCGCCAAAAAGTTCTCTAACTGTATATAGTGCTGACGAAGTTGCTGGTCCTTCGTCTGCGACATAATAGTGTCCAAAAAAGAAAGTGGAAGAAAATTTTCACATTCAAGTGAAACAAACCAATTATTTGGTTTCTTGCAAATAACTGTTGATTATTTATTATTAATTGATCTCTCTTTTGGACACTATTATTTTTATTTTTGAACATTATTTGTTGTAATCGAACAAATTGAACATTGTTTGTTGTAATATATTACTCAACACAGTAACCCAATTATTCCAATTTTATATTTTTATTTTTAAAAAGACAAAGACACAAATAGAGAGGGTTTGGAGTCGATAAATACTGTGGGAGTGACGAACCACGGGGTCCTGATCTCTATCTGTGTTACACACGCGCATAGTCACACATATATACATACATACATACTTATATACAATACAATTTTTAAAAAGACACATACACAGATAAAGAGGGTTTGGAGTCGATAAATACTGTGGGAGTGACGAACCACGGGGTCCTGATCTTTATCTGTATCACACACGCGCACAGTCACACATACATACATACATACATACATACATACATACATACATACATACATACTTATCTACAATATAATTTTTAAAAAGACACATACACAGATAGAGAGGGTTTGGAGTCGATAAATACTGTGGGAGTGACGAACCACGGGGTCCTGATCTCTATCTGTAATACACACGTACACATAGTCACACATAAACATTCATAAATACGTAATTATTCTATAACAAATATTCCGCGCATTAATAGGTTAATATCTCTATTTCATATACAACTTTGTAAAACACTTTATACACCGCAATAATAATGTTCAAATATAAAATTATGCCCAATTGTCTCGTCCGGATGGAATAACTATGTAGTCGTGCTCCTGCATGCGCCTAGACAACAGCGTTTAAAGCATTGCCCTAAAATGCAAAAAGCAAGCGCGCGCCTGCGCCTCTCCAGCGCCCTCCGCGCGGCCCGCGCCTCTGGGCGCCGCGCGCGCCCGTTCTTCATTGTGTTCTGTTCGCTTGTCCAGACAACACGCACTTTTCCTATCTTCAGGATTTTCGTCGTTTTGGATGCCGCACATAAGGATCGAAAGGCTAGCTCTCCCTCGAAACACTCGGGAGGAGACATAATTTATCGTAAGCACCGTTTTGCGAGCCTATTCTCCCGTGAGACGATCCCGAGATTTCTTGCGACGTAAGGGATACATCGTGCAGCTATTTTGCGGACAGCAGGCGGACATCGAGGGACTCACCCGCTCGAGGCTCTTTTTCCAGGAACAGCTGTTCTCAGATTCCTGAGCATACTTGTAGGTTTATCGCCTACCGAACTGACACGCATAACCTCCAAGATCCTGTCCAAGAGGTTAGGTCGCCCGCAACGGGCGCTTCGTCCGTATACGAGGTCTTAATTTCGGTCTCCAGGTTACACCTGCCTTCGAGAAATTAGCAAGCACTGAAGGACAGACGGTCGCATAAGCGACCGGGGCGTTGTACCAGGTATGTCCTCTTGTCGACCCACATTCCGTGGCAAAGAGAGGACATAACCGACTGTTCCCTTCTGCTTTGCCTCCTCCGTTGCAGTGGCCAGTGCCCATTAACGTCGGCGACGTACCAGGTATGTCCTCTTGTCGACCCACATCCCGTGGCAAAGAGAGGACATAACCGATTTTTTCCTTCTGCCTCACTTTCTCCGTTGCAGTGGCCTGTGCCCATTAACGTCGGTGACGTTTTCTCTACAGCTCTTGGTATGTATCTTTTGCTGTTAACGAGAAGAGTATCTATCACTTAAGTGGTTGCCTGCCTCAATGCCCTCGGCTCTGGCAGGCCAAACCTGCTACAACCGGAAATTCCTGCGCGACCTTAAGAACGATGCAGATTTCCTCGGGCGCTAGACGCCGCCGGCAGTAGCGCTCAGACGCTCGCCTAATCTAAGGCGCACGGACACCCTCGGCAACGGCTCACCGTCGCTCGTCGACTCCAAGGCGCAGGGACGCCATCGGCAGTAGTGCACATTCGCCCTCCGACTTCCTGGGCGCATAGACGCCCATCGGCTCACCGACCGGCCTTATATTCTTCAGAGGGCATACACACACTGTTTGGTCATTATTTTCGCTTCTCCCTAGCTAGAAGCGTTTCACCAAGTCTTCCTTTAGCATTCCAGAAGTAAAAAGGCCGTGGAGACCCTTAAAGCAGCAAGAGCATATGAAAAGGTAGGGCGCGAGATTTCTAATTCGTCAGCCCTGGTGAGTAAAGGGACCCTACAGCCTGTCCGTCAGGAGGCGCCGCAGCGCCGTTTTCAACCTCTAAACCGCAGCTTCCGAGAAACCGGAAAGCTTCTGTTTTTCCATTAAGGGCTCCCTAAACTCGGACTCTTTACCGAGCCATCGTCCTCACTCTCAGTCCCGGCTACAACACCATCGTTAAACACCGTAAGTACCGCCGAGCGTCTCCACAGCTACACGAGGCTATCACTCTCTTTTTACATTTTGCCTCCATCGAGAGCCGCCTTGAGAGAAATGGAATTTTCGCAGGCCACCGCAAAATTCCTTGATTTAGAGGTTAAATGCCTCTTGCGTAAAAGAGCCATCTAGGCGGTCGAACTCTACGCTGAACAATCCTTATCCTCGTTCTTTCTTGTAGAAAAAGTAGCGTCAGAGTCAGGGATCACCACTACTCTGTTAACTCATTGAGGTCGAGCAGCAAGGCGCCGGTATACCACTTGGATGGATAACCAGCTGATAGAGTAGATTGCTTGGAGCAAACGCGCAACGAATATACGCGCAGGGTTAAATATACCTTTTGAACCATCAGGCGGTAAGCGACTTTATAATAATTTTACGTGAATTAATCACGTTTAATGAGCCGCCGCATTTTAAGTTGGAGGATTGGCGGACAGTAGTTCGCCCCATGTTACCGGGATGGCTAATAGCCACTGTAGATCTGGAGGACGCGTACTTGTTGGTTCCAAAAACCAGGCTCTGCTACCAAAACTATTCCAGGTCTTATTTACAACCATCGAATAACTGAAAATTTTTAGGACTTGTTCCAATGCCGCCGGTCAATATATTTCGATACCTACTTGCCGTCGGGAAAAATTATTATAATTAACAACAAGGACTCCTATATACAAAAAATTTTGAAATGACAAAAATTTCTTAGTTCTCAATATGAGCACCGATAATTTTTCGATAACTAGGGAAATTCCACCATACGTACGTAATACGTGAATTTATTCAAGAAGATTACCATACGTGAAATAACATGCGATTTCAAGTTCAATTACGTAATGTAATAGCAGAACAATTTACGCGATTGTGTAACGTGATTGCGGCCGTATCAGCCGAAAGTAGTCTGCCATGTCAGAACTTTAAGCACTCGAATTCATCATATCTCCTATCAGACCTTGCAGGGTGGATCAATGTTTTTTCAAGCCCCAGTCAATCTATTCAGATTCGTTCCAGCAAATTCATTCGAGAAATTTTTTCAGATGCTTCTTTGAACGATTGGGGAACTTCGAGTTGCGTACACACGGCTGGTCGCCAATAGACGAGGGAGCTCCTCACGGTATCGCAGCTGAACTTAAAGCAGTTTTCTACACCCTTTGCGGCTTCGCAGCGGATCTCCGCGATTGCGACATTTTGCTTCATTTTGACAACGCAACCACTTTAGCTTACATCAATAAGCTTATCATTATTCAGTCTCCACATCATTCTGAAATTTCGAGACAAGTTTGGCGTTGGTACGAGAGTCAAAATACTTTCCTTTTTTGCTTCATATATTTTCTCTAGTGAGAATTTCATCTGACGCTGAATCTCGAATCGCAGATACTGAGTAGCCCTCACCTATCGATAATTCTCAGCGAGTGGCCAGGACTTTTGGTTCACTCAATGTGGACCTTTTTTACGTCTCTACTTAATACCAAATGCGATTCCTCCGTTTCAGGGTCCCTAGATCCGGGACCTATAATAATATATGCGTGCACTCTCTCAGAGGAAAGACTGAATTTCTACGCGTTTACACTCTTTTGCTGGTTAAAACGCGTACTGAAAAAGATAGTGGACGAGGGCGCAACGGAAACTTTGGTGACGCCAGGATGGTTTCCCCAAACATGCTTTCCGTTGTTTCAACACCCCTTGATATCTAACCCGTTAATTCTTCCTCTCAGTTACTCTCTGCTTTCTTTACCTTTCAGAAACCAATTTCCAGCGTGGAACACTCCCTCCCTGATAGCCGGGAAGGTATCAGAGAATCTCTCAGGGCCTAATACTATCAGTAGCCATACCAACGATGCTACAGTCAACTATCAAGCAATACTCTCGCCCTCGCCACCTTTGGTGAGATGTCTGCTATCGCCATCAGCTATCTTTGTATTCTCCAACGATTCTTCAGGTGCTAGAATCTCTAGCTCAGGAACTTAGCCTCTCCGCCGCTTATTCCAGTCTAAATACGAGTTAATTTCGCAGAACGAAATCGGCTAACGTCTGGCGGTTAAGCGTCGCTGCAAAGGTGTTGCAGCGCACAATCCGCCACAATCTCGTTATGACTACGTCTAGAATCCGGCTCCGGTGATCGTCAAATTATCTTCTATTTATCCATATTTACGTCCTTTGATTGTCGTTACCAAGAAACATATTCTACTTTTTGTTCTCGCTACGGGTTAGCGTGTATTTACACTCTCTTTCCTTCGAATATCTCAGATCTCTATTAATGACAAATTGATATTGCGGATTCCTGATCGAATCAAGACAGTACCGGGCCGTGTTCAACCCCCTCTCTGTCCTTCTCGTCTCCAGGACCACGAGAATCTTTGTATCATTTGCCTAACAGAATATTACATAGATAGAACTAAGGATCCATGGCCATCGGAATGTGATTTCCTTTCTTATCTCTCTTGCTAGGCCATGTAAAGCTATCACGGCTCAAACTGCACGCAGTTGGTTTCGACAGAGCGTAGACAAATGCGGAATAGATACTACTATTTTCTTAGTTCACAATGCAGAAGCGATAGGGAAAACGAACATCATCATTAAAGAAGTCACCTTCTTCCTTTTTCGAGAAATTTATCGAATTTCTCTTCTTTTTCAACGGCACTGTAGCTCAAGATCAAGCCATAGCCTCCTGAAGTTCGGCCTGTATCAAATCCGAGGCCTCCCTTCTGGTTTTGCCCACGCGTCACGCGTCAACATTAAAAGTTGCTAGAAGGGGGATTTTCGCTCGACCGAATTAGGTACGCGGCAGGTTGGACCAGTGAATCCCATCACTTCTTCGCAATCCTTTACAATAGGCCTACCATTAATCCAGAGGATTTCAGTACCGCGGTCTTTCTATCACAATGGTCTAATTTATATCCTCTAGCGCATAACTTAATTCCAAAAAAAAAAAAAAAAAACAAACACAATTGTTACTTCCCAGCCAGAATGCTGATGTCGTTTTGACATCTAACCGACGTCTATAGACACGTCATTTCTCGCTGGGTTACGGCATCCTAATGTAACAGGATTATTAATTATTTTTTATATATTTATGCGTTGCCCATCTTACGTCATCAACACTAGAATGTGAATAATATTCTTGTTATGTTTCAATATTTGGTTAACAAATCGCGACTCTTTGAACAACTACATAGTTATTCCATCCGGACGAGACAATTGGGCATAATTGTTAGATTGAACGAACTTACCTGTGAAGTTCGATCCTAATTATGCCCTATGTCTCGTCCGGATGGACGCCCACCCTTTTAGTGATTTTTCCCTCCCTGATATTTCGCGATTTGTCTTCTTTGAACTTATGAAGAACGGGCGCGCGCGGCGCCCAGAGGCGCGGGCCGCGCGGAGGGCGCTGGAGAGGCGCAGGCGCGCGCTTGCTTTTTGCATTTTAGGGCAATGCTTTAAACGCTGTTGTCTAGGCGCATGCAGGAGCACGACTACATAGTTATTCCATCCGGACGAGACATAGGGCATAATTAGGATCGAACTTCACAGGTAAGTTCGTTCAATCTAACAATTTCCATTTGTTCGCTTCAATTTTTCATCACCTATTATAATATAAATATTAAAAATAGTATTAATTGTAGAAATTTTAACTATTCCAACAAAAGTAAAGAAACTGTTTTCTAACAAGAAATGTCATCTTCTATACAGTGCCATAGCTTAATGAAAAAATCATAAAGAATAATTAATATAGCATTTTGCAGAGTAATACTTTTACAAGTCCCCATGTGAAAGTGCTATTTTGAGATTATATTTCTCATTTATATAATCTTTTATTTTCCCACGAAAGTGTACATTGTGGAATGAAAAAAATGCACTCTTCCTTTAAAAAATGACCATTGATGATTCTACCAAGTTTGTTGGCGAATTTGCGATTGCCGGGCGTAACTCCGGCTTCGCCAATTGGCGTAAGAGGAGGCCGAGTCGACCCCGACAGGGATCCGGAGTGCGGAAAATGAACGGACACTGCTCTGTTCACGTCAAATATTACACGGCACTTTATTTGCAATGTACAGTTTCGCCGAGGGCCTTTACAGACGAGGCGCGGCGTGGAGTAGAGTACGGAATGCACCTCTCGCTGTCAGCGAGGGTGAAAATGCAGACGCTCAGAGGCGTTAAGTTCGTCACCGCACTGTGAGAGCGGATCGAGCGCGCGAATGGCGCGGTTGCGAGTGTCCGCGAGACACTTGGCTGAGTGCACTGACGGCACTGTAACTGCAGCGCGGATGCACAACGGGGCGTAAGTCCGCGTGAACCGCCACTTGCGAGATTGACGAATGCACGACGGCGAGACCGCGTGAATCGGAGTAGAGATCTGTGCGTACGGGTGCAAGTCGGCTGGAACGACCGCTTGAACCGCTCGATTATCTTCTACTGAAGGGACCGGAGCTCTCGCGGGCCCGTTTCCGGAGCATTCCGTGACGCGACAATTGAAAGGGCCAATAGGCGCGTTTCGCAGGATCACGGGATTATCGCATGTCCGGATCGATAACGCGACGCGAGAGACTGCGCGGTCAGGGGTGACGCGGGGGAGCGGCGCGAAGTCGCCTCGTTCAGGGGGCGGCTCAGGGATGGCGGCAGCGGTATCGATCGCGGTGATCGATCGCGGTGAAAATCCTGAACAAAGTTAAATAAATATATTAAATAAATCATTTTTGCCAACTTCATTGTACCTGTAAGGAAAATTGAAGTATTATATTTAAATTTTAATTTCTGTATGTTTCATGTATGATTATTTACATGTTAATACATGGTTATTTATATAATTTTTGTTAAAAATATGTATATCATTGTCGTTGTCGTTATTCTTGGAAATATGCACATTACGATCACTACGAAGACTACGAAATACGAACGCTTGATCATCGTTGGATCGCCTAAGATATTCAGTCAAGTAATAAACTGAATAACAAGAAAATAAACCTAATTACTTCAACCAATTCCGCTGTTATCCATCTGCTACAAAGATTCTTGTGACATATTTCAAAAGTGTTGTGACAGTTGTTGCGTATGATGCGTTACAACGTTCATGTCATGTTGCTGCGAATGGACATTTTATCAAGATGACATCCGATTTTTTAATGCTACAAACGTACTAGCATCAACAATAAATGTAAAAGAAGAATTGGTTAAAGAAGAAAATATGTCCGCACTGTCGCCTACCAAGAAATGCAACTGCCAGCGTACAATCGGCGGAAATATGTCGCTAAATGCTTCTGTACTGTGTAACAGACAAATATTGTGCATTAATATTCGTATAGTCATGCAATGCGCAATTCACTCCACGGTCCCTTCAAGAATCGTTACGCAAGAAACGATAGCGAACGTGTCTCTCTTTTACTTCTTGTAAGTGCTTTACCGCAAAGGCCAACAATCGTATCTTGATGTTGAATTTCGACAACAAGACAAAGAGCAACGTCGAAATAAAGATTAACAATCAGCATTCATTGTCAGATTATGTGGAATATTGCTGTCAACGCGACGTGATTGTGAAGATGCAGTTGATCATCAAGGAAAGCGAGGATAACTTCAAGAAGCATCATAAGCGCACGCAGTAAACGAGTTGAAGCGATTCAACTTGCTTGAGCGATTTTTCAAGCAACACAACATCTAATCGTTACTAGATTATTTCATGAATCGGAAGAACTGTTAATTGACTCAAGACAACATGCAGCAATGTCAACGCGACGTGATTATGAAGAAAAGAAGAGAGACATTTCATTCAAGAAATGGATAAACTATTATTCTCATCCACACACTTCCGAATATAACTGAACCGAATAAGTGCAGTGGACATATACCATAACGCAATGTTCAGTGATATTCATATGAAAAAAATTAAAATTAAAATTAAAAGTTATCTTAATAAATGTGCAACTTCTTAAAAAAAAAATTAAAGAAGTTATTGGAAAAGAATGAAAATAAAACTTTAATTTTCCGATATAGTTGCAATGCGTATCATGGAAGAAAATTATCAAGTAAGATAATTGATTGCATTGAAGTTGGTCATTTTTCAGGAAGAGAATTATTTGATAAGGTACAGTTTCGTGGGAAAAGTTTTAATCATTTGTAAAAGCGCTTCTCAAAAGATTTGCTCTTTAAAGTGCTATTTTTAAATTGCTCAATTCTTTCTTGCTTTCATTGATTACAGCGATGAAAAATGTGACATTTGTTGGTGAAATAAAACCATTTCCTAACTTTTCGGAATAACATATACATATATTATAAAGTAACGAAAATAATTGTCGCAGCAAACATACAGCTTAACTACTAAGTTTGGCTCCCGCGTTATTCTTGATTTAGCAATTTATCAGGCGTTGCTCGTCATATGATGAAGTACATTGAAATATTCACGAAACGTCTTATTCTAAACCAAGAACAACACCTAGGATAGTACAATTTATTCACCGCGATGAAACACCGCGATGTCTGAAATATCAGACATAATTTTTTGGAAACAGCAAATATAATGAGAAATAATTCATTTTACTCGGATTATTACGTGCAAAAAATAAATACATAGTGATCCGTGGTAAATAAATTGTATTTTATCTCTGTTGTTTTCAGTAAAGTACTACTAATGTATGTTTCGCTAATATGTTGCACAATTTTAAAACTATTTTCGCTGAAAGTATCATGTATTTAAAGTATTATATTAGGTGAAGTATGAACGTTTTTTTATTAAATATAAGATGTAAGTAATCGCAACACTCTCACTGCAGCTTTCCTCATTCTACTGTACACACTTATGAGACGCCTAGTTAGGAAATATAAACAATTGTTTGTTTAATATTGTAATAATATTAATACTTGAATATATTCTTAGACAATATATGCATTATAATTGTATGCATTAGAATGTTATTTTCTATGTATATATTTTTATAAATTAATAACAATTGTTTAAATTTTCCTCATGACAGAAGAGACCACCACCTTCTCGCGGTTTCTGTCGAGCAACAATATGTACGTCGTACATTCATAAAATATAAATACGATGGGAATATTGATCTGAATTAAGAACAAAATTATTTAAATTTTGCTTTTATTTCATTTTTGTTAAGAAAATGTTAAATATACATTAATAACACATTTATTACAAGATATTATTTAAAAAGAAAAAACGTACACGTTGGCCAAGAGTGGATTTCATTGTTTCATTTCATTATTTTTATAGTTCTATATAGTTATATTAGAAATGGAATGAGACGTATTTCGAAGGAAATGGGGATGAGGGGTTGAGTGTAAAAAGGTAGAATGTGAGCAGTGTTTCTGATTTATTAATATTTTTTAATAAATAATTAAAAATACCTAAATTCTTGTATACATGTAACGGATATTGCTAATTGCGGATTGTTAATATTTTTTCTACAAATATTAACAACTGTTATTTAAATTCTTATATATAACGTTAAATACATACAATTATCGACAATGATACAATATTACGCGCACGCCTTACCCTACGGAAGAGTTACCGACTGAAACGTCGCGTCAGATCGCCGCGTGTCGCGGCGTCGCGCGACTCGAATTCTGCAAGAGCGAAGGAGACAAAAAATATATATCCGTCTCTTTCTAATTGCCCGACGTTGCCCGACACACCGACAGGGCACGAGACTTGTGTGCGTATGCTGTAGGGGCCGATTTGTGGCATCACTGGTTCGAACAAGTGATCGATGGCGATGGAATATTCCCGAATATTCGATCGCCTGTCGCAATATTAGATTTTCACGATGAAGCCTGCAACGAATTGCGGATATCTTCGTCGCGACGTGCCGAATGCGACGAAGGACGAGAGATATCACGCGGGGTGCACGTGCACGCGCCGATTCCTCCGAATTGGCAATGAATTAGCGAGGAGGGCTGCAACGATTATGCAGCGATCAGCGAGCGAGAATTGCGGATATCTTCGTCGCGACGTGCCAAATGCGACGAGTGACGAGAGATATCACGCGGGGCGCACGTGCACGCGCCGGTTACTCCGAATTAATTAGCAATGAATTAGCAAGGAGGGCTGGATCGATTATGCAGCGATCAGCGAACGAGAGTTGCGGATATCTTCGTCGCGACGTGCCGAATGCGACGACGGACGAGAGATATCACGCGGGGTGCACATGCACGCGTCGATTCCTCCGAATTGCGGATATCTTCGTCGCGACGTGCCGAATGCGACGAAGGACGAGAGATATCACGCGGGGTACGCGCGCAAACGAACAATTAGCACGCGCCGATATCTACACGACGAACCGCCCTACAATGTTCCGGTGACGTTTAAGGCGAATCGCGCGAAAGGTCGGCGGAGTTTTCTAACGCGAGAGAATCCGGCTCGAAGGACCAATGCTCGGGGGGGTGTTAAGCGCTCCCCGGATTCGCTATTGGTCTGTAGCACGGGTGGTTCGAAGGACCAGAGGGACCGTTCCCTCACGAATACAGCGAAATTAAATGAGAATTAAATGAGAATAAGCGAAAGCGTGCGACTCACCGTATCGTTGCCCGGCTGGCTGTGTAGGTCGTCCTTCCGTCCGGTATGAGCTCTCCTTGTAGCGGGAGGAGCAAGCAGGCAAGCAGGAAAGGAGCGTGCAATCAGGCAGTGGGCGCATAGAGCAAAGCAGGCAGGCAAGCAAAAACTAGTGCACTGGTTGATGGCGGTTCAATACGAGTGTATGCGGCCACGTACAAACGATGAGTGAGTGCTCCGGCACTCTCCAGCTCGCGCTCCTGCAAGTACGGCGCGAGCGAGTACCAATTTCCATCATTAGGGATGCCACCCGCGGGCGGGCAGCACGAGTCGGGTGAGTCGCGCGAAAATTGGCAATCCGATCGCGGCCCGCCAACGTTTCGCGCGAGTCTATAAACACGGAATTGCCGTTCCGACGGTAACGGCTCAAACGATACGCAAATGTGATGCAATGCAAACGACTTAGAACTAACGCAATTCAAATGAAGAGTGACTTATCAACTAATCGAAACGTATGTACAGATATTTACATGCGAGCGCCAAACATCGTGAACGCGTAACGTCTTTCGTTTTATTTTGATTGTGTAGTTTACGTCGCTGTGTTTCTCAAGGATTACGTATGGTCCGATCCATTGAGACTCGAGTTTTTTCGATCGTCCGCGTCGCACTGTCTCGTCGTGTAACAGTACCTTGTCACCTACTCTAAATGTTTCCTTGTTACACTTTTTGTCGAATTGTTGTTTTGCTTTTTTACTTTTTCATGCTTGGTATGCTCTCTCGCGACTTGATTCGTTGCGCGAATTCGTTCTCGGAGTTCCTGCGCGTAATCCTCGTATGCATACGTTAATTTCGGAGGCTTCGTTAATGCTGTCGGCAGGTTAGCTCGGTGTCCGTAGACTAGTTCAAACGGCGTAAACCCTGTCGTAGTATGCGGCGTTGTATTGTAAGTGAACAATGCGTAGAGTAACCACTCGTCCCAATCAGTTTGGTCCTCGTTTACGTAATGCCTCAGGTATTCGGCTAGGGTGCGATGCGATCTTTCTAACGCTCCGTTACTTTCGGGGTGGTACGCTGTCGTTTGGATCTTCTCGATTTTTAGCAGTTTGCACATGTTCTTGAACATCTCACTCGTGAAATTCGTGCCTTGATCGTGAGAATCTTCTCCGGTATTCCGTGTTCTAATACCACTTTCGTGACGAAAGCTTTGGCGACTGTACTGGCTTCCTGGTTTTCTACGGGTATCGCCTTGCTGAATTTCGTTAGGCTATCTTGGAATGTGAGAATATATTTATTTTCGTTATTCGTGACAGTTAACGGGCCTACAATATCGAGCGCGCATTTCTCGAATGGTCGCTCGGGTGTATCTGTAATGATCAATGGCATTTTCGTTTTCCGGCTTAATTTATTTTTCTGGCAGTATTCGCATTTACTTATGTATGCCTCTACCTCTTTCGTCATGCCGCTCCAGTTGTGCTGCAACCGGATCTGGTTCAATGTACGCGTGACTCCTTAGTATCCTCTTGTAGGTGAGTCGTGATACTCATAAAGTATCTGCCGCTTTTCTTCTTCCGATGATTTCCTGTGATCGGTTATTATTTTGAATTTTACGCCGTATAGGTAGGGGCGGAAATGTTTTACCGCCCATACAATCGCTAGCAACTCTTTTTCGGTCGTGTTATAATTTTGTTCCGCCTTGCATAACACTCTGCTGGCGTAAGCGATCGGTCGTGCCCTACTGGCCCCTGTGAAAGTACGGCTCCGATGGCGAAGTCTGATGCGTCTGTCGTTACCAAGAACTCCTTATCAAAATCCGGGTAATTCAACACGGGTGCCGTCGTTAATTTTTCTTTTAACAGGTCGAACGCATTTTGCTGTTCTACTGACCAACTGAACTTCTCGCCCTTCTTCATGAGCCTAGTCAAGGGTTTAGCTAGTTTTGAGAAGTTTTCTATGAACTTGCGGTAGTATCCGGCTAGGCCGATGAAAGATTGAATATCTCACTTTTCTCGGGATCGGAAATTCTCTTACTGCTTGCAATTTGGACGGGTCCGGTGATATCCCTCCTTCGGAAATTACGTGCCCTAAATAGACGACTTCTTTTCGCAAAAACGCGAATTTATTTGGCTGTAGCTTTAAGTTAAATTTCCGGAGTCTGATTAACACCGCGATTAATCGTTTGAGGTGCTCCTTCAGGGATGCTCCGTAGATTACGATGTCGTCGATACATACAAAACATTTTAGGCCTAATAGTCCGGCTAGTACTGCGTACATCAGCCGTTGAAATGCCGCTGGCGCGTTTTTTAATCCGAACGGCATTCGGTTAAACTCAAAATGTCCGTCCAGGGTGGAGAAAGCCGTCTTATTCTTATGGCCCTCATGCATCGGGATTTGATGGTATCCCGATGCTAGATCTAACACCGTAAAATATTTCGCGTTGCCTAGTTGGTCGAGTATGTCGGTGATATTCGGCATGGGGAAGGAATCTCCCATGGTTAGGTCGTTCACCTTTCGAAAATCTATTACGATTCGAAATCTTATTTTGCCGGACGCGACTGGTTTCTTAGGAACAATTATTATGGGCGCATTCCACTGGCTTGCACTGGGGCGAATTATTCCGTCGTCTAGCATTTTTTGTATTTGCTTTTTCACTTCGGCTTTGTGCTTCTCCGGTAGCCGATATGGTTTCACGTTTACCGGCGCGCTATCGGGTCGCGTATTTATCTCTTGCTCTATTGCCATAGTCGCGCTCAGTTTATCACCGTCTAGGTAAAATACGTCGCAGAAATCATCGCAGATTTGTTTTGCCGCTTCGCGCTCTTCATTGTTTAAGTGATCGAGTTGTAGTTGCTCGCGTAATTTCTCGCGTCGCGCGGTAATGGGCTCGCGTTCCTCGGTCGCGTGTAACGTGAGGACGTCGACGGAGTCATTCACCAGCATGCCTTCATTGCCTTCTAATGTTACATGTGGTGTGAGTATCTCGACCGGCTTGTCCGTAACGTTTAGTATACTTATCGGACATTTAAATTCGACGGGTTTCACCAGACAATGTCCGATGAAGACTCCGGGTGCAGGCTCGCCGCTTTTCACGATACCTACTCTGTTATAATCGGTTACTGCTTCTACGATGGTTTCACTGCGGGGTGGTAAGGTTGTGACCGAACTTACGATCCGAGATTAAATATTGTTGCGCCCGTGCTGTCCTCGTGTCGCGCGTATATGCGAGTCGCCCGTTATTTAATGTCGCGTCGCGAACCGTCCTTAGCGACGGATGCTTGTTTACTAATATTGATTGCGTGATGCTCAATTAACTATTGATTTTCCTGTTATACCTGATGTTCAGATTTACTCTGGGACGCGTCTCGTTCGGACGTGTCGTCCCGAGCTCCTCTATTATACCGAGAGTCGTAATAAAGAGCTACTGATTTTCTAAACGAGTCATCTTATTTGTGCGAGAGTGCGTGACACGCGCCGCGAGTGTGAAAGTGAGTGATTGTGCGGCGAACGCTCAGTCGGCGCGTAACATTTTTGGGGGCTCGTCCGGGATCGGACGAGCAACGAGCAAGATGGATACAAGGAACACACGGAAGAGGCTCCGGCTGGAGACGCCTCACCGGGATACTAGCGAGACGCCGGCGATTGCGTCACTCACTGAAACGCTTCAGACCGTAATACGGGAGGTCCGACTCCTACGTGTGGAGCAGGCCCGGCGTGAGGAGGAGTTCGCGGCGACGATTCGCCGTCAGGAGGAAGAACTCCATCGTCTACGCGGGATGACTCAAAACCAGCTAAGTCACTCCAATTTTAGTGCGTCTCGAGATGAGCGATCGCGGGGGGCAGCCGGCGAGGGGCCGCGAGACGCGCGTGAAAATGTCGCGCGTCCGACCGGGAGAAACGCGTCCGCGGGGGACGCGAGTGAAAACGATACACGCCCGGCCGTGAGAGGCGGAATCGCGGGAGTCGCGCGCGAAAATGTTGTGCGCTTGACCGAAAGAAACGCGTCCGCGGGGAACGCGAGTGAAAGCGACTCACGCCCGGCCGAAAGAATCGAGACCACGAGTGACGCACAAAGGAATATCGCGCGCTTGACCGAAAGAAACTTGACCGCGGGAAATGCGGGTGAAAATTTGTATCGGGTGGGCTCAAACGTGGCTAGCGTCGGGAATCAGATTTCGTACGCAGGAGACGCTGCCGCGGGAGAGGGCCTCGGGCTCGGCTATAAAGTGAAGCCCGATACGTATGACGGGACAGTCCCACTTCATGAATATCTGTCACAATTTAATCTAATTGCGCGAGCGAATTCTTGGAATAACGCGACGAAAACTGTTGCGTTAGCCTCGAGTCTGAGGGGAAAAGCGCGCTTCATTTTAGAGACCGTGCAAGATGTCGACTGTCTAGATTTTGCGGAGCTGAAAGCGAAGCTCGAGCTACGTTTTGGGGAGGGTCATTTAACGCAGAATAGTTACTCTGCTCTCACCAATCGCAGACAGAGATTCGGGGAGGATCTAGCTACTCTCGGTTCCGATATTGAGCGTCTATCTCGTCTTGCGTACCCCGAGTGCCCCTATGAGATTCGGGATAAGATTGCTTGTTCACAGTTCGTTTCGGCTGTGTCCGATAATTTTGTTCGACGGACATTACAAATGGAGGGAATAACCTCCTTATGTTAGGCAGTCGAGAGAGCGAAGGCTTTGAAAATGATTCAGGGGGAGAGTTACACTCCAGGTAAAGGGAAGTTCGACGAGGTTTCTTTGAAGGGGGATCTTTCGGATGATGGAAAAGAGAAAATGAGGGAGGAATAAAAAAAATGATTTTAACACAACGCGTTGTGATTTCGTTTTTAATTTTTCAGATGTTTGGTTGCATTTTATTATGTAAGTGTTTTCTCGTTTCTGTGCGTCTTGTTTGTTTTTCGTTATAGAGGAACGCGTTTTGAAGAAGTCAACGGTACGTGAGTGGTGGTGATACCGTGGCAGAACATCGGCCGAAGACTTCTTTGTGTTATAAGAAGACTGCCTCGCCCACGGTTTTTGAGTGTGGTTTTCCCGTGGGACGTTGAGCGAATGCTGAGGCAGGGACGCGGGGAGCCTGGAAAGGCGTTGGGTCCACATAAGTTCCCCCCCCCCCCTTGTCCGAAGATTTGGGACGACATCGCGGGAAGCCGGCAGCGAGGGAATACGCCGGGAGAGCGGAGCAGAGTCATCCTCGGACCGTGGAGGGGGAGCCTGGCCAGCTCGCCCCAGAAGAGGTTCGGGAGGAGACTGACGTGCGGCTACCGGGGGCCAAGAGAAGCAGAGCCCGGTAACTTGGAGCAGCAGCTCGGGGAGGGCAAGGACTGTTTCGGCGCCCTGGGGCGCACAAAAGAAGCTACCGCAAGTTGACTACCCTCCCGGATTGTCTGGGGCGACAATCTTGGAAGAGGGGGGGTAGTGTTGCGCCCGTGCTGTCCTCGTGTCGCGCGTATATGCGAGTCGCCCGTTATTTAATGTCGCGTCGCGAACCGTCCTTAGCGACGGATGCTTGTTTACTAATATTGATTGCGTGATGCTCAATTAACTATTGATTTTCCTGTTATACCTGATGTTCAGATTTACTCTGGGACGCGTCTCGTTCGGACGTGTCGTCCCGAGCTCCTCTATTATACCGAGAGTCGTAATAAAGAGCTACTGATTTTCTAAACGAGTCATCTTATTTGTGCGAGAGTGCGTGACACGCGCCGCGAGTGTGAAAGTGAGTGATTGTGCGGCGAACGCTCGTCGGCGCGTAACAATATGTACTCACTTTGAGTTGATATTACGGTCGCCACTACGTTTAACGCTTGAACGTAGAATGAGATATGCCAACGTGGCTCGCAATAGACGTGGCTTCCTTCCTTCCTGTCGCGTATCTGAATCTGCAATCGCTCGCCACTCAGCCTCGTGCGTCGTCTCGACAATGTGCAATAGCAATGCCGCGCACTGACTCTCGTATTGCAAGACGATATTTCGTAACGCAGGATAGGATTTCGTAATGAAAATGTGTCTTTGTATTGAATTAACAATAACAAATTTATTGTACACTCGTACACGAAAGGTGAACAAATAGTGTTCAAACTCGTAACGGCGTTACCCGGGTACTTCTCGATTAAGCACGTAACGGTTCGCGTATGACAATCGCAATGTTCCGATGATTACAAGTAAACGCAATCGCGTAACTAATCTTTCCATGTACGATCGCAAAATCATTCTAAGTCCGCACGACCCGAAATTATTCTAAGTCCGGACGACTTGACTCTCAAAACACGTCCGCACGCTTCGACTGCTAACCGAGGAAAGACCACGAACGGTCGCTCGAACTGGTTCGAACTGGTTAGCCGTTCTTGAGCCGTTTGTTAACCGTTCGTCATCGTCGTCAGTTAACCGCTTATTGCCACTCGTCGTCGTCGTCGACGAACGGTTAACACACGGCTCAAGAACGGAAATAAACGGCTCAGGAACGGCTGACAAACGGCTAACGAGCAGTTATAAACGGCGACAAAAACAAGACATCGCTAAAATCCGACGGACGTAAAAATATCGAGAAGCAACGACTCGTCGAGGAACTGCACGCTCCGGCGAGAAGAAATTTTCCCCGAAGACACGTCATAGTGCGAGGGTACGATGACCTGTGGCAGGCTGACATCGTCGAGATGCGTCCGTACTCACGTTTCAACGGAGGCTACCATTACATACTTACCGTCATCGATGTGTTGAGCAAGCACGCCTGGGCCGTGCCACTCAAGGGTAAAGGCGGAAGCGAAACAGCTAACGCCATCGCTGAGATCATTCGACACAGCGGGAGGTGCCCTAGTAACCTACAAACCGATATGGGGAAGGAATTTTACAACACCGACGTGCAACGTCTCGTGAGAAAACACGGCATCAATCATTATTCCACGTATTCGGTATTGAAGGCGTCGGTCGTCGAGCGATTCAATCGCACGCTCAAGAACGACATGTGGAAGATGTTTACGCTCAACGGAAATTACAAATGGGTCGACGCCTTGCCGCGACTCGTATCGAATTACAACGCGCGCAAGCATCGAACCATCGGCATGCGACCCGTCGACGTTACCCCCGCGATCGCCGAAAAACTCTTGGCTACCGTATACAGCGCGATAAAAATTGCGGGTCTGGCAAAGTTTAAAGCGGGTGACTTGGTACGCGTTAGCAAATACAAAACGATTTTCGAGAAGGGTTACACGCCGAATTGGACCACCGAGGTGTTTAAGATCGTTAAAGTGCAGCGTACCAATCCCGTAACCTATCTACTCGAGGACTATCGTGGAAAATCCATCGCTGGAGGGTTCTACGAACACGAGTTGCATCGGGCGACTTATCCGGACGTGTATCTCGTGGAGAAAGTACTGCGCAGGAGGGGCGACGAGGTTTACGTTAAATGGCTGGGATTCGATGGATCGCACAACTCATGGATATCCAAGGACAATGTTATTTAATTTGTGCAAACTGTATTTTATTCATAACATAAAAATATGCAATATGTAATACATGTAATGTGTTTGAAATATGAAATACACATAAACTATGTGAAATACACACATGTGCAATATATTTATTAATATTCTTTCCAATATATTTATTAATATTCTTTCCAATACTGTAATATACTACTACATACGTTACACTATTACATACGTTATACGACATACGTTACATACATACGTTATACGACATACATACGTACGACATACGTCACATACATACGTTACATACATATACTATTACATACGTTATACTATTACATACGTTACACTATTACATACGTTACACTATTACATACATATACGTACGACATGCGTTATACTATTACATTTTATACATACAATACATACGTTACAAAGGTATTTGATAATGTCCCCACGGTAACGTATCGGTCGAATTATGCAAGCCTGTTGTCGCGTCATTTCAATTTCGTCTCGCAGACACCGCGTGTAATCGTCGAACGTTATAGTACGCGCTACGACGTTGCTCTTGACACCTTTCGCTTTTTACAGTCTTTTTAACCATCCACCCTCACGCATACATCTTCGCTCTGAGTCCAACGAATTCCGTCATGATCGCACCGTTGTTCTCGTCCTTCATCAAGCCCGGCACTTTTTTATTGGCGAGCGGTATACCGTACGCGTTGTCGATCGCGTAATCGCTCGTGTCGAATTTGTCGATGTCGCGTTTCATGTTCTTGTACACATCTTCGCACTCTACGTGATATATCAGACTGTCCGTATCGGTATACATAATTCTACACTTGTCGCGATACAACGGTAACATGTACTTGTGATGAAATTCGTACAAACAGACTTTCGATACGTCGAGAATGCACATGCCGACGTAAATAGGTTTGTCAAATTTAACCTCGAGTTTTTCGCAGTTCAATGGCTATCAGATTTTCCGAAAAAAACGCTCCTGCTGTGAAAATTTGGTTTCGAGATCAGTGCCTCCGCGCCGTATCTACCCTCCACTTTGTTAATAATTTTACATCAACGTGATTTCGAACGTTCTCCATTGTTTTCCCGAAAACCGCGTTGTTCATCATTTATACAAATTTTTCCTCGAAATCGTTTTTGGCCAGTGTTCTAAATTTTGTAAGTTCGATGTAAGCGCGGAGTCATGGAGATTGAGCGAATTGTAATACGCGGTGTATCTTTGTGACGCGAAGGCCGTGGTGCGTGCATTGCTGTAGGTTGCGGTAGTGTATGACATAACGCTTCTTATCGTACAGCGTGGCGAGAAGTTTTCCTGCCGTTTGCCGGGTGGTTTATCACGGGTAGGACAGAACGGTAGGTCGGCGTGCGCGTCGTGTTTATTCTGCGGATACTCTAGATCGACTTCGAGAATGTAACCCGTGGGCGAATCCAAAGCGATCGTGCTAAACTCGAAATTCGAGACGTCTTCGACCCATCGAAAATCTGCATAGGGCAATGGTTGACACATCGCCCAGCCGTACAAGTTGTTCACATCGAAATACATCAGGTACGACGATGGTTTCGATGAATCGTAAGATTGTATGTACCTGTTATTAGCCCGCGCGTATCTGCCGAAACATTGACTCAAACCGCCGCGTATACCGCGTTCGATGAACATGACCATGTCAATGTCGGTGAGCAGTTCGAAATTGATACGCGTATACTTCAACATAGCGTCCCACGTAAAACCCGGTAGAGTGTAATAATACGCCGGATCGAGTCCATAACTCGCGATACAACTGTCGCGAAAATTTTCAAAGATATCGGCCAATAGCAAGACATCGGTTTTGAGATATAAATCGCTGTATTCGCCCAAGGTTCGAACGGAGAACCGTCGCCAGACGTTCGCGGCGTGCTCGTAATCGCTCTCGGATACGGTGTCACCTGTCAATGAACTGTAAAACGAGTCGCGCGATGGTAAACACGAGTCCTCCAACTTTTCGACGCAGTCAATGTACTCGTACGGAAATACGCCTTTTCGCGTCAGCAAATCAAAATTTTCTGCGGATAATTCACAAAATTCGCGTTGTAATATTTGCAGTTTATCCTTGCTGAGATAAGATGCCAATTTGTCGAGACTAGCGGTGAGAAACTTGTATGAATCGATAAATCGCAATTTTATGTTGCTTCGCGAATCTGATTTTTCAGCGGTCTCTTTAACGTTTTTCGTAAACGAAATGTATTTTTCCTTCGTGATTGGAAGTAAGTCTACACGTCCTTCGTACGCTGTAGCTATTTCCGTGATAATGAAATGCACGTCGTAGCCCGATAAATTATGAAAAACTACTGGAATGCAATGCGAATCTTTATAATTTAAATTACAGTTGGAATGCGCGGGGCCTCTATAACGGCCGGTCAAGTGACAGTGATCGCGTACTCACACGTCGTCTGGCTCGAACGGTTTTTCGCACACGTGACAGTGCGTCGCGCTCCGAAATATCTCCCACTCGTCTCGCGTAAAATCTGTCATGAGTATATTAGTGGACAAGATAGTCTTTACGTTGTGTGCTAAACGTCTTAGTTCCTCGACGAACCACGCGACGCAATCCTTATCGCGACGAAATCGATACGCGGATAACGAGTCGTCGTACGAGCACCGCACGTAGTATCCTATGCTAAATACCTGATGATGTTGAGACTTGAACGTGGAGGTTGTCGGATCCGCATCCGTCTTCTCGAGGGTACATTCCAGGTCGGCGTACACGACATATGGAAGTCGTTCCTTCCTGCTGTGATTCTTGAAACTCAGCCACTTGTCGTCCTCGCTCGGTAGTCGGATGGCACAGTTGTTTATCTCTCGGCAGTCTACACCGTGGGCTTCCAATTTCTCGCTCGAACTAAAATAATGTAAACATCTGCAAAAAGAAAAACACAATTTTGTAAATTATTAAATAAAAAATAAAATATTTTTATAATTTTTATTAAAAGGAGTATAAGTACTCACCGATCGCAAAAGTATTTCCGACCGTCATGCCTGCTCATTGCGAGCTCACGAGGCGGGATAGATTTTTTATCCACGCGAAATGTCCCACGTTGTCGTTTCGCGGGTCCTGTACGTACAGCAGATTTACGTGCTTTTCTCTCTTTCGGTCGGTGAGCCGTATCGGGAGAACAGTTGGCGTCTTCTCTCCCTCGATGGTATACATATTGATCGACACGTCGTTGAATCGTTCAAACTGTTTAATTTGACTCAACGTCATTGGAAACTCTACGCCTTTTAAATTCAGTACTGTTGTGTAATGAGGGTACGAGGATTCCCGATTATTATTGACCTTGACAGGATACAGCGCGGCGACCACTGACCACGCGAAGCACGCATTGTCCATAGATTGCACGTTGATCACAGCTTTTTTCAATTTAATTTCTCGCGGTAAATTGACGTAACATCCCGCGCGCAAAGGATTGTACTTGTTCACGTTCACTGTCAAATTGAGTATACGCGACAACGCCCACCCGCTGTCGCGTTCCTGAAACTCTTCGAGGGACGATAAAGTAGGCTCGATAACGTGTAGCTCGTACCACTCACGCAGATCGGACCGATCGGACGAACGAAAGATTTCGCAGTTTCTCGTGTTGATACTTTTGTTCGCCCGTTTATTACCCGTCACAAACTCACCGTTGAACACAGTGTTTATCTTTACACTTGCGTGTTTTTGCATGACGTTCCACACATGATCGAGCACGATGTCTCTAGCATCTTCGAGAAATTGTCGCGGTTCGATGTAATTGGTATTTATCACTGCACCGGTCAACACACGGCTTTCGAACGCGGTATCAATCTCTCGCCACACGAGTCTTTCCGCGTTATCGTCACTACTACTGCCCGCCGCGTACTCACCACCGATATGTACGAACCGTCTCTGTAACAGAGTCTTCGCACCTTCGAGTCGCGCGATTCTTGCCACTAAAGATTGTCTGTTTCCGACAGTCTGAGAGCCGTCTGAGAGCCACGGACGTTTGGAACGACAGTCTTCTTCGAGCTGCTCAATAAACTTCTCGCATCGCTGTTCCCATGCAAAATATTCGGCCAAGGTAGCGATTTGGTTGGATCCTTCCAACAGGTCGCGTTCCATTTCATCGGGATGTTCCATGTTTTTTAATACTGTCTTTTTTACACACTATTTTTTAAATCACGTCACATTCTTCGATGGAGCACTTGCACGCGACTCGATGACACGCTGGACAATATCGTTTGCAATATTGAATGACATAGTGGTCACACGTAAAATCACGAGGACTGAAGAATTCAGGACATTACAGATCCAATTATTAAAATCATCAAGGTCACGTTCATAAGTTCTTTCAAGCATCAATCGATGTTTAGGATCAGCGTACAGGTACAGTTCCCGACGTATCAAATTCTTCATCACCACCAATTCGACGTACTTCCCAATACCTGTATGAATCTTAATGTATATTGCTTCACACTCATACTTAAGCTTTTCATAAATTTCACTCGCCCAATAGTGATAGTCAACAATAGGCTGAATATAATGTGGCGCAAAGTTAGTAGCACAGAGAGCTGCGTTCTTTGATTCTTGCTCGCTAACGCACTCGTCCCGCAGTTGTCGATACACTTTCGGTCTCACGTTAGAATCCCAGTCGTAAGGAGGATTGGTATCGATAACGACTCTTTGTCTAACGATACGGTGACCGGTTCCGCGTATACCGAGTTCGCGATCGCGAAGAAACTGCACCGGTGATATTCGTCGCACATCCGTCAATTTTACTCCTTGATCTTCTTCAAGCAAACCATCGGTGACATCCGTTGTAATATAATCCATCATATATTCATCCTCGTCTTCAATTGTCCACACCATGTTGCGCACGTTAATGTCCCACTCGCGATAATGTTTTTTTGTAATTACTTCATACAAATCGGGCACATGTTGCACGGCAATATTTGATACAATGGAGTATTACAATCTCTGCAAAATCGACCTCTTATTACGTCGTACGGCTCGGATACATGCTTTCGAAAAGTATATATGTGCTCACCAGTGTCTGGTGAAGCGATCATACACGAAGCACACAGGTTATATGTACCGTATACATAATAAAAATAAATGGCGCAACACTTCGTACGTCCATCTAACGCTAAAAATTCGGGACGCGACACTATTTTTTTAACAACTTGTTTACGGTTGTCGTCTTCATCACTGTTATAATTGCTGTCCGGTGACATCGGACGATCCTCGTCGGATGAATCTACATCCATTATTGCCTCGAAATTATTGTTCACCTCAATTTTTGTTCACTGTTTTGAAAAAAAAAAAATGGTTTCTTTATACCATCCACTTGACACAAAAAACTTCAGCCCCGAGTATGAACTTTTAAGAGGTGCCCACTCACGATAATGTTTTTTCTTATTGTGTGCAAATCGGGCATATATTACATGGAAATGTCATGTACAATACATCATGACAGTTTGAGCAGGCGCGGAAATGCTCCGTAACGCGTAAGTCAACGAAGTGTTTTCGGACAGCGTACATGTGCCCGATATCAAGGTCCGATACAGCAATCATGCACGAAGCACATAGTGCAAGTGCACCACCCGTTGAGTAATAAAAATATATCACGCACTGTTTCGTACGTAAGTTCAGTGCCATGATTTCCGAACGCGTCACTATTTTATCGACGACTTCTTTATGATCGTTGTCTTCATCGCTGAAGTAATCACTGTCGTCCGTTAACGCGTGATCCTCGTCTACATCCATATTGAAATTATTGTCATCTCCTTTATCGTAAAAACTATTACTCTGTATTGAATACTTGGCACAAAAATGCAAAAATAACCGCTATACTTTTTTCATTCAATCGATATACCGACGCGTAGACTTTCAAATCACAGACTGTGATTTTGACTCGCTTCATTCTTCCTTATATATACTTTTTCTATCGCCTTTTCCTCTCGTTCCAACTAGAGCATCGCGTATCGTTTCTTCTGTTTTAGTGCATGGTGTGCATGCACTGCAGAGAAACAATATCCTTCATAGAAATTGAGTCGCGTTGCTGCGCTTATGATATCTAGTGTTTATAAAATCTAGCAGCTTGTCATCGACGCTCGCCTTGGTAACACGCGGCGCCACGAAACCCCGATAAGCGGCTCTTCCTCGAAAGAAAAATAAAGAGGAGAGACCGCGACGGTTGAATCGCCTAAAATTTTTGGTCAAGTACCTACGTCGACCATCGATGCTCGCATCTGCAGTGCGAGATGATCGTTTATAAATTCAGTCATTGACGTTCGTCGATACCCTAATGCCCCCACCTCCCCCTCCTCCGCGCTTGATAACTCTTCCTACAAAGGAAAATGAAAAGGACCGCGGCGTCACGCCACTCGCAGGTCATAAATTATAGCCGCCTGTCATAGGCCCTCGCTCGCATCTGAAGTGTGAAGTGATATGTTTATAAATACTATCGACCGAACATCGACGCGAGGTGACATTTGTTTATAGAACATGTCCCGACGCGCTCGCCGAAACCCTAATCCCCCCTTCCCTAGGACCCCCTCGCCCTCGAGTCCTCCCTCCGCCCCGCTCCCCCCTCGGAGCTCCCGTTACAGAACTGTCAAAATAACACCTACTAATATTCTACAAGTCTTTCGACGCATGCGTGATGGGACAGCCACCGCGTGTCAGCTAACTTTAAAATTCTAAGGTTTTTCTCTTGAAAACATTCTGAAAATTCCCGGAAAATAGCTGTTCTCTTGGGAATACTGTTGACATAGTAAGCAATTTTTTTTACAAAATGCTCGCAAGAAGGAGGAATTTTATTACATGCAGCGTGTGCAGCTAATGCGGCAGAATGACATGGGCATGATAACGTCAAAACATTTTTACACATCTCTTCAAGTTTTTTTTTAAAGGACAAATGTTTTCCCGTCATCACAGATGCGTTGTCACATGATAAAGCAATAATATTTAAAAAAGGTATCTCGAGCTTCCACATTTCATGTTTAAATGCAGTGAATAACTTCTCGGCACTGCAATCCGCTGCATCAACATTAATTAGTTTTACTAACTGGGATTGTATTTCTAATGTTTCGGGATGAACAAAACGTACATGAATCGTCATGCATTTGTCGTTGGTAATGTCTGACGTTTCATCTATAAAAACAGAGAATTTCGTGTTGCGAATATATTTCACGACACGATTCGTTTCGACTGGGCACAAAACATTCGAAATAATGTTTGTACATTTTGTTCGACCCAGGTTCATACTCTTTACGATAGGACAACCTTCGTTGATGTTTTTAAAAAAATTGAGAATCATTTTTGCCGTTTCGAATGGAATATTTTTATCAGCCATTACTGCCGCAAATCGAATCTCCGCTATTTTTTTCGCTCCTCAAACGACAAAGATGATTCGTCAAATTGCATGTTTACTTGTTCTTCATTCGGTCCATTCGCTCGTATATTAGATTTTTCAAATTTATTTATATGCATTTTGAATTTCGCATGACGCTCGATTTGTGACAAACCACCAACAATTGTTTTATTACAAATGCTACAAAAAAATGAATTAGCGTCATGCGCTTCGCATAGCCATGGATTATATTGCTCGAGATCTAACCATTGTAGCCTAAAATTTTGTTTATAATATAATTTTTTTTTAGCAATTACATTATTATTATTATCTGAGTCATTATTATTATTACATGATATATATTTTTTAATATGTTTTTTATGCCGCGCAGTTTCCGCATGTCTTGTTACACGTGATAACCAGCTGCATGAAAAATTTTTCTTGCACACTGTACAGTAAAAGAAATGCTCATTAAATGACACTTTACGTATCCAAGATTTGAATCGGTCATCACTAAGCCAAGCTTCTGAAAAGCTTGACTTCAGATTTTTCTTTAATTTATTACTTGTTTCTATTTTTAAATGAAAAAATCTAAAAACAAATGTAATAAAGGAATTAACGTTAGCTAGCCACATTTATTTTCGTGTCGTTAAGGTAGGTAGTTGTCTCCCGGGAGGGAAGGTCCACGGTGGATGCGATTAACCGCATCAGGACCCTCTCGGAGGCCGCTGCGGAGGAGGGCAGGATGTTGTTGGGCGTGTCATTTGACATCGCCAATGCCTTCAACTCCCTGCCCTGGTCGGTCATCAGGGAGGCACTGATTCGTGACGATGTGCCTCCCTATCTGATCGCGGTGACTTACGATTACCTCTGGGACAGGGGCCTGATATATGTAGACCGAGATGGCAACGTCAAGGTTCGGCTGGTGGTACGGGGGGTTCCGCAGGGGTCGGTCTTAGGGCCACTCCTGTGGAACCTCGGTTACGACGCCGTACTAAAGATCCCCCTCCCCCCAGGCTGCTGGCTGAATGCCTTTGCAGACGACACCTTCCTGGGGGTAGAGGGGGACAACTGGGAGGAGGCCCAACGCAAGGCGAATGCCGCTGTGGCGTGCGTGGTGGCAGCCGTCAAAAATCTGGGACTCCGGGTGGCTCCTGAGAAAACGCAAGCCGTTTTCTTTTACGAAAAGGCTAGAGGAAGACCACCCGGAATTTACATAAGAGTGGAGGGAACCCGTGTCCCCGTGGGGGCCCAGATGAAAGTTCTGGGCCTCTGGTTGGACGGGACCTGGAGCTTTGGCGAGCACTTCGCTCGCATCGCTCCCAGAATGATGGGAGTAGCGAACGGTTTGGCGAGACTGATGCCAAACCTGGGGGGCGCGAGCGGACGTGCCCGCCGCCTCTACGCCGCGACGGTGCAGTCCGTGGCACTCTATGGCGCCCCAATTTGGGCGACTGTGGCGGAAGGCTCAGCGCGAATAAAAGCGACGCTGCGACGCGCACAACGCGTCATAGCCTTAAGGGTGTCGCGGGCTTACCGCACCGTCTCGCATGCGGCGGCGACGGCCCTGTCGGGGCTCCCTCCTTTAGAGCTCGCGGCTGCCCAACACGCCGAAGTATATCGGCGCACCAGGCAGCTGCGGGTTCCGAGGGGGCCTGTCTGGAACAGGGCCAGTCGACTTATTAGGCTCCAGGCCAAGGCGGTCCTCATTGATAAATGGCGGGAATACCTCGCCAATCCTGCACTGGCGGGTAAAAGGACCATCGATGCCGTCCGACCCTGTCTAGCGGAATGGCTGGACAGTCGGCGGCACGGGTTGACGTACAGGGCGACACAGGTGCTCAGCGGGCACGGATACTTCGGTGAGTACCTGTGTCGCATTGGGAAAGAGGCAGCCACGGCATGCCACCACTGCGACGCGGAGAGGGACACGGCGCAGCATACCCTGGAGGTATGCCCTGCGTGGGAAGAGCAGCGCCGTGTCCTACGCGGAGAGATCGGGGATGATCTCTCCCTCCCGGCCGTAGTGGCGGCTATGGTCGGGAGTGAAGCGAAATGGCGGGCATTCCTGGCCTTTTGCGGTCAGGTTATGTCCGCCAAGGAGAAGGCAGAACGGATCCGACGGGGCGAAAGGAACCCCGTCAATCCGTCCCAACGATAAAATAATACAGCCCACGATCTAGGCTGTACCGCCCCTCCGGGCGGCACTGCGACCTATAAGCCGCGCGAAGAAGAACGCCTCGAACCCTACCTCCGAGGAGGCTGGGTCTCGGGGTGGGAGGTCGGTGCACCGGCTGGCACCGGACGCCGACCATACCTCCCGAAAGTCAAAGGGAAGGGCGGGGTGGGTGGTGTCCACACCCCGCCACGAATCGATCCTCGCTCATTGAGCCACAGAGCCGCAAGGCTCAGAGCAGGGGGCCAATTAGGCCCAGCGCTGGGGGCACTCGGATGCAGTAATAAACGTTCCCGAGTGTCCCCAAAAGGCGCAGGTAAGGACACCGGTGAGGTTTTAGTGGGTAGGCTGCGCTCAACGCACGTTCGCGTCGGGCGTGGAATCCCTCACCCCCCTCGTCCCTTTGTCAGAAAGGCGGGGGGGGGGTCTTCCCCTCCCGGGGTTACCGGTCATCACTGGCCGGTAGTAGAAGATTTCCTCACGTTAAAAAAAAAAAAAAAAAAGGTAGTTGTCTCGCAAATTGCAATTAACAAGAAAAATTTGAAACTTTTAGCTACACGTTAATAAATGTGGTATCTACGCATTTGTACAACTTAAAAGTAATTGACCGTCCCGATTGTATATCGCGAGACAACTACCTTAAATCGCCATATACTCCGTGAGACCGCTCGACTTTGTCGCATTGTTATTTGTCACGTTGAAAAATGTTTGGCGGTCTACTGGACTGAAATGTGGCGAGCTAGGATTAACTAAACAGATTAAAGACAGAAATACCTGAATATATATGAAATCGTCACTTCTTCACAAGACAAAGACTCGTTAGTTCACTAATTGTAAGAGCACAATTCAATTAGTGCAAGTCACAAGACTGTTCTAGGATAAGACACACTGCCACTGTAAATAACTTGAGATCGAGTGCGCCGCGGGCGCGAAGATCCGGGGTTAAATACTCGAAAAGTTTGTAAATATTCCCGGACCTTCGCGTCCTGGTAACAATAAATCAAATTAATGCAAAGATCAGCTAACGGTCGATCAACTGTTTCGATCCCTTTTTCTAAGAGAACTCAATTGATTTCGAGATCGCGTCAACAGCCGATCAGCTACTTTTTTTCGAAAACTGATTTTACCATTATTTGCCCCCCTTGAAACCCTAAAACTTTTATATGAAGCATCTTACCCAAAAATGTTTTATTTTCAAGATAATTAACTGTATTACTTAAAACAAAACACCCTGTGTGTGTATATACACATATATGTATGTATATTCATATGTATATGTATAATATAAATAAATTTTGTGTATGTATATATATATGTATATATATATATATATATATATATATGTGTGTGTGTGTGTGTGTGTGTGTGTGTGTGTGTGTGTGTGTGTGTGTGTGTGTGTGTGTGTGTGTGTGTGTGTGTGTGTGTGTGCGTGTGTGTATGTATTGTATATATATATAAAATTTATTATATATTATATGTATTTATTATTTATTTTATTTTTATACATGTATAGTTTACTTATCACATAATTTTATTTTTTTCTTTGACGAGCTATAAGTGCGATTAATATTTATATATATTGCATAGTTTTGTTTTTTCCCCTGACAAGCTACGACCATTTTATAGCATTATTTTTGAGTGGAATAGGCCTACGGGAAAACCACTAAAAAAAGAACGCGTAAATTCACAATAGTACCTCCCGGGTGACGCGAAAATCTATTGTAATAATTATATAATTTTAATTATATAGTTATAAAATTTTACATGCACATATTATTGTATATGCATAGCTTCGAATAGTAGACAAAGACATTTCGTTGTGCCGCGCCACCGAAGAAATCTTCCCTCACGTTCACGAGAGATTTCTCGCTTTTCGCCAAGCTAGCCTAGCCGTAGCTGGCCGTGCCGGTGCACGGTCACGTGGCTTCCAACGCGCGAGAAAGAGAAAGAACATATGTGGCTGTCCTTGTCTATTATTCCGAAGCTGGCCGAGGCTCGCCGAACCCCGAGGTTCGAGCGCACACGTACGTGCCTTTTCTTCTATGTGTATGTGTCCCCCACTCTCGTCCAACGAGTCAGGCTGAGTTCTAGATCTGACATCCCTGCTCCCCACCATCGCTCGCTTCTGCGCGACACGCACATCTGGCGATCACGCCATGTCGCTATCTCTTTCCAACATGTAGTTGTCTCTCTCGCTCTTGATCAACCGAAATTTCCAACGACGCAAACAAGCGTATCAAATTACAACTTTCTATCTGACGCAATGCTTTTAAGATTAATTAACTTTTGAGACTCGTAACTACATGTTTGTTACACGATTTGGTAATTATGCAGTATAGGGGAGGCACCTCAGATGACCTTGACCTTGACATATGTTGTCAAGGTCACCCTCCTGAGTGACCTTCAGAAGGTTTTAGCCGTCGCTCGCTATTCGTTAAAAAGTTATTAACAATGTATGTCCTGCTTTATAGAAGTTGTGATTTTCTTTAAAGCAGGGCACACACACGTATATATTAGTTATTTATGCCTTCCAATACTCAAAATAGCTGCTATATTTTCCAAACTTTTTTTGTTAATAACTTTTTAACGAATAGCGAGCGACGGCTAAAACCATCTGAAGGTCACTCAGGAGGGTGACCTTGACAACATATGTCAAGGTTAAGGTCATCGGAGAGGATGTCCCTTTTATATTAGTCATTTATGCCTTCCAATACTCAAAATAGCTGCTATATTTTCCAAATTTTTTTTGTTAATAACTTTTTAACGAATAGCGAGCGACGGCTAAAACCTTCTGAAGGTCACTCAGGAGGGTGACCTTGACAACATATGTCAAGGTCAAGGTCATCGGAGGTGCCTCCCCTATACTGCATAATTACCCACGATTTATTTTCCTTTCGAATAATATGCTATGAAATATGAAAATACAATGAATCCCGTTAATATAATTTTCAATGCATACCCAATCGTAATACGCAATATTAATTCAGTCTTATCATTCTTTTACAATACTTTCGCGGTTGTCTCTGCTCATTACATATAGAATTCTAATGTCACATATTCGTTTATCATCTCATTTACACACTTATACTAATCATTTCTTTTTCTTTTTCAGGTACGCATCCAGGACTCGACAGGATTCATCAGGTAAGTATTAGGTAAGTATACTTAATCAAATTAAACGTGAATATCAAAATATCAAAATATCAAAATAAAATAATAAAATAATGAATATTTCCCCTTTTCAGGATTTCACAAGAATTTCTTTAAAATTGTTACAAACGCTTGTAAAACAACACCAATATGTCTTATTTGGTTCCCCATTGAAGAATCATTCGTCAAAATTAATTTAACACGCGCTGTTCAAAAATCGATGTCACTGACCTACATCAACGAAAATCTTCCTACGCGTAAAATTTGCATATCTCGCAACGGATTATCGTTTCTCATGCTCAACTAAACATCCTTATGCTAAATTCAACGCATATTTATCGATAATTAACTTTTTCGCAAAATTTCTCAAAAACTGTAAAAATGCATATTTTTCGATGTAATAAAGTCTATTGGTCTTCTTTTACCCTAAATAACGTAAATATAACGCTAAAGTTCGATAAAACTCAAAAACGCAAAAGTTGGTCAAAAATGTGAATTTTTAAAATATTCGTTTAAATAACGTAAACGAAGTATCTTTAGACTCCTCGTGACTCACTGAACACAAATCTATCGCTATAAATAAAAAATAATCGTTTTTTCTCAAAATTACCAAAATTGGCAAAAATCCACATTTTCGCAAATTGCCGGGTTTTCTCGACGTAAATCATCTCATTAGAGTATAGTTATTAAACTATAATAAACTCAATTCATACGATAAAAACTTAAGATACTGGTTTTTCCCAGTTTTGACCCAAAATGGTCATTTCGTGAAATAAGTCGAAATTCAAAGTAAAAATGACGTATCATCACCCTATAAGCTACTACGAACCCGTACATATGATTAAAATATTAAAATCTCAATTATTTCAAATTTTCATCAAAATTTCAAAAATCTATAATATCGTAAAATTTCACTTAAAAACTATATCAGCCGCTTTCTTATGACTAAACTAACTGTCCTAGACCCATTTTAACTTCCTCCGACCATTATTAACAAAGTCGACTCAAAATGTCAAAAAGTCGTAAAACCGTAAAGATCGATATAAAAACTATATAGGCATCCTATTTAGGACTCAACTAAACGTTAGAAACTATTTTAACGAAATTGAATCAAAATTGGCAAAGTAGGCCTAAATGTGTCACTTCGTGCAAAAACGCAAAAATCGCAAAACTAATTACACAGGCCCCTTATTTGGGTCCCAAGGAACTCAAATATATCCATTTTGTCGAACAATTATGCCAAATACAAAAGTTCACTTAAAAGTGTCAAATATCGAAATAACGGTCAGAATCGCAAAATTCGAGTACATTCCGTCTCCTTGGATCACAAACAACTCAAATCTATCATCGAAACTCGAAATTTATCGTTCCTTCGAAAATTCATTTTTCGAAGTCGAAAATCGATCCAATCGTTAAATCACTATAAATAGGATATATTTGGACTCGTTACGTCCCACAGAACATGAATCTGCTCTTACAAACTCGAAATTGTCGTTATCTCCTGTTTTCTCAATTTTAACCTTTTATGCACCGGAAGTGAAAAAACATAATCAAAATTAAAATAAAACAATACTTCAGTACTCCCGGCACGAAAATCAAAAGAAAATCATCAAGTTTTCGCTTCACTGCTATTTCTCTTACGAAGTCACTCTGATCAGCTGTTACGCTACATACATACACATCCTAGAATTTTACAGTGTCGCTTCCCACCAAAATTAAAATAAATAGCTTCGCTCGCTATTGACTTTTAACACAAAATCAAAGCCGCAAACCCTATTCGCGACTCCACGCTCTTATATCTAACGATTATATTAATTATTTGTACGCTTCAGCAATAATAAAGAACTACATTTAATCTTAACGCTTTAGATATCAATACACCCGTTTGGAAGGGTTCTCTTAGATTATCCACACATATAGAAAAATATAAATCAGGGCGGCAGTGTGGTCTAGTAGTAGAGCGCCAGACTCGTAATCTGAGGAACCAGGTTTGAGTCCACTAGAGCCATGTAAACATGGAAAGTTTTTCCGAAAGCTGCGTCCTCCGTGCAAGATAGGCTCTTGTGCGGAGCAAACTGGGCTCCGTCTTTCGGAAAGAGACGTTAAGCCGTTGGTCTAAAGGGTTAAGTGAGAGGAGAAGGGTAGTGTGGGGTTAGGTTAGGATCAGGTTAAGGTGCGTCGGTTCCCACAATAACGAATCGTTCAGTTAGGTAAAATCTCGCTCTATTTATTCATGCTCTATTTACAGTATAATAATTATCTGGTGTGTACGTGTAGTTGGTCGTGTGTGATAGAGTAGGTTATAATTGTGTAGTGTAATATGTCTCCGAAAGTTCTTTGATAAGGGACTTCTGATTCTTTCGCGGGATAAATAGCTTCCGTCCGGGAGTCCCTGGCTTGCCTCTTGGAGTTGCGTGTACAGGACTCAATCGGGCTCGAGGAAGTCGAGGTCGTGGAGGAGTCTTGAAGTCGTGGTCCGTCTGCGTTGCCACAGAATTCCCAGAATCGTTTGGAATAGGTAAATGCCGGATGCGTGGAACTCGGGTCAGTAGATCGATAAGGTGTAGCTTCCACGGCAGGAAAGTCTCCACCCTAGAGATCGAGGATTGACCCTTCGTCTCAAGAACTGGGAATCGGATCCTTCGTCTTAGCCTCAGGAACAGGAGTTGGAGCTGGAGTCGGACTTGTAGAAGACAGCGCCTTGGTCTCAGGAACAGGAGCCGGAGTAGGAGAAGGCAGCGCCTTCGGTCTCCACCGGATTCGGTGTTGCCCGACGGGCTGGGTCAATGACCCTTGAAACCTCTCCGCGCAGGGTGTCTGTCGACTCTTACCGAAGAGAGTTAACGCCCTGCAAAGCAGGTATAGACGAAGACCCTGAGGAGAGCAACGCTCCGTATCTACGAAGGCCCTGAGGAGAGCAACGCTCCGTATCAAAAGAGAGTTATGTCAGGGGCCCCGGTAGGTAGCACGCCCTGACTGGCGTTCTCGAAGATCGCTGGAGAAGCCCCGCTGAGCTGCCCTAGTTATAGGGATCGGTGTCGAACTTTTCTTATGAGTGAATCCGCCGGCGATGTGCCGCGTAGCGGGCGCGCGCCGATCCATCCCGCCGATCGATACTGCGCTACTACCCGTGCCGTGCGCCGATCGATACTGTGCTACTACCCGTGCCGCGCGCTGCGCGCCTCCCGTCATACAACTCGTGTTGCGTACGTACGGTCGCGCGCTCGTGGCGGATAGCTGACCGCCACAGGTAGTATTGGAATAAAGGGTTGGGAACGTCCCTACAAAACGCCTTGCAACCCTGAGGGGAGTCGATATTAGAAAAATAAAGAAAATATTTACTTAAAAAAACAAAAAAATTAATATAATGGCATGAAAAAGAAGTGAAATCAAAGTATTATTCTAAGTATATTTATTAGAGCAAGTAATATTATTTAAAAAACACAAAAAATAAACCAATAAATAATTCTCTCTTCGCCAGTGATAAACTAATAAAAAAACACGAATTCGTCGGCCTAACTGGCAATAATTTTAATCTTAATACAACGACATTTCGACCTCTACTTTAGGTCCTTATCAAGTTATAAGTTATGTAGCAATGCTGGAACAACACAAATTGCCGGTATTACACAAAAATTAATAAACATTGGTGCAAGTATAAATGCAAAATTTACAATGAATTGCGCGTCAGGTTTTGGAACTTATAATCATCGTTAAACTATGTAGTCAGGAGATATAAACATTAGAGGCATGACCGTGCCGTACAGAGTCCAAAGAACGACTGGCAAAATACATCATAGGTAAAGTCTAAAGCGAAAATATAATTCGGTCGTAGACTAAAGGTAGATTTTTGGTATCTTTCTGCGAGTTAATGGCATCTGTATGTTTTTTAATGAACAATATTTCCGCAATTTCACGTTTTTTAAGGTTTTGTTCTTTGTGTAAAATCTTGGCCTCTTGCCATTTAAAATTGTGGTCAAAATCTAATCTATGCTTGCTAACGACGGAGTGCTGATTGGAGAGCTTGTTAATGTCAGCGCAATGTTCTTTTAAACGCGTCTCCAAATGTCTTTTGGTCTGACCAATATAACAAGCGCTACAATCAGAACACTCAAGTTTGTAGACAACACACGTGCATTTCTTATTCTCTAGTCTGTCCTTCCCTTTTTTAATTATTGTATCTAATTTCTTGGGTACAGTGTATAGAGTGTTTACGCCGTAATTACTGAAGGTCCTTCGCAAGCCTTCACTAAAGGTTTTTAGATACGGGATTGGCACATAACTTTTCAGATCTGGGATGTTATATTCTCTATCATGGTTGACGCTGTCGTCATTAATCGACCGCTTGTTAATTTCCGCAATTCTTTTTTGAATATGTTTGTTCATGAACGCGTCTGGGAAACAGTTGTTCGATAAAATGGATTTTACCAGGTTAATATTTTCGTCATGAAACCGCTCATCTGACAAAAGTATTGCGTGATCGACTAAATTAAAAATGGTATTGATTTTGTATTTCAACGGATGGCTGGAGAAATAGTTAATGTAACGGCCCAAAAACGTTGGTTTCCGATACCAGTTCGTAACTAAGCGATTACCGTCTCTAAAAACAATCGTGTCTAAAAAACTCAAACCTGTGTTCTTCTCCAGCTCATACGTGAATTTGAGCCGAGGGTGATAGTTGTTGAATGCAACGACAACATCATTAAGTATTGATCTCGGAATGCACATAAAGATGTCGTCCACATAACGGCGGAATATCTTAATTTGAGAGTCGAAGGGGCGAAGGCAGCAAATTTCTAAGTCATTCATCACTATGTCAGCCAAAATCGGAGAGAGGGGGGAACCCATTGGGTTGCCGAAGATTTGCTCATAAAATTCACCGTTAAAGGAAAAACTAGTGGAGCTCAGAACCATCCTGACCGCATGTAGGAACTGATCCAGACTCATCCGAGTCTCTCTCGATATTGCATCCCACCTTTTTTCAATTCCGGTTAAAACAAGTTCAATGGGTATGTTAGTGAACAACGCAACAACGTCGAGAGAGACCAGGATGTGGTCAGGGGGGATGCGAAATTGCTTCATACTCCTCACAAACGACCAACTGTCTTTAACATGAGAAATCGGTTTCGTGACTGCCTTATCGAGGATGTTGTGTAGATAGGACGCGATATTAGGTTCTTTCCATTTACATCAAAACTCAGATAAATCTCACTTGTGACGTCATAACTCAGTTAACTGCACGTTCCTTTTGATGCTGGCAAGTGAGATTCAACTGAGTTTTTACCCACAATCGAGACCGTGTGCTTTAGTGAATCTGATAGGCTGACATTAAAAGTGAGGTTATAAACCTGTATTCTTATGTGATAGCTTTGTTATCAAAATAAGCAGGTAAGAGCCTTCGCACAAAACTCTCGTATGGTAGCGTAGCGTAATGTAACGTGGAAGAAACCTATCGGTTATGGCATTATACGTTTCTTGCGCGTTGACTCACGTTATGTTACGTTACCATACAAAACTAAGTACAAAATAACATAAAATAATTGTAAATAATTATTGATAGTAAATAATCTTGTAAATAATATTTTTTTAGTTATGTCGTATTTTTTATTGCGGGTAGCAGATGGATGGATCACTAATAAAGATGGTGATTTTTATGTGGAAGATATCGGTAAGTATTGTGAAATAAATAAACTGTATAACAATATTATTTTATTAATGTATTTTAGAGCAAAAATGCAGAATGTGGGTCCCAAATAATTTAATAGGATTTCATGAAAACAATGAAGCATATTTTAAAAATCAAGGAAGTGATAACGTTAAAAAAACTATACAAATTGTTGACATAAGCCACGAGTTTAAAGGAACAAGTGTAAACGAAGTTGAAAATTTCAATGAAAATTCATCCCAGTCTGAAGGAACAAGTAGTGTGGTAGAAATCGAAAATTTAGATACTACTAAGATAAAAGAAAAAAGAACCACCTGGTCTGTAAATGAAACTCGTGCCTTAATAGAAACCGTAGAAGCACGTTATGATGATATGCAACACGTACATAAAAGAAAAACATTTTGGTCGATTATTAGTGAAGAACTTGGTAGTCAAAATATTGAAGTGAGTGAAATTACTTATACAATGTTAATAATAAAAAAGCAATTGAACTTTATTTTATTGTTCTTGCTCTTTCAAACAATTGCTTTGTGAGTATCTGAATTTATGCCATGTTGATTATAATGCCTTAAAATATTTCTTTTAATTTTAGGTTTCCGAATTGGCATGCAAAAAAAAGTGGCAAAATTTAGTGCGTACTTATAAAAATACAAAGGATGTAAAATCTAGAACAGGAAGAGGTCCTGTAAAATTCACTTTTTATGATAGATTGGATGAGTTATTGGGTGATTCACCATCGAATGCATGCTCACATTCGTTAGATGTTGACGAACTGCAATCGCAAGACACTCAAGTCGAAACAACACCGGATTTCGATTCCGACACTAGCTCAGAAAGACCTTCTTGTTCCAATGTTTCATCTGGTTGTACTCCAAAAAGAAAAAATTCATCAATGGAACTAGTAAAAGTAAAAAAGAAATTTTTTTAAGAAAAAATGGAGAAAATCAAAGAAAAAGAAATCAGCAGAAAACTTTATGTTGAAGAAAGCTTGAAATACAAAAAAGAAAAGCTAGATCTATATAAAGAAAAACTGGAAATGGAAAAGAAGAAAATAAATGTATTAGAAAACTTACAGAAGATTTTAAAAGAAAGAAATACAGAATTTTAAAAGAAAGAATACTAATAATCAGTATTATAAAACTTCAATCGAAGGTAGATCTTCAGTTAAGTTTTCACACAAGTTTTGATTCTAGTTCGTACTAGATACTAGGTACTAGGTGACAACAAAAAATATTTTACTCCAGTAATAGCACACGCAGAATGCAATTTTTTTTTTTACGTTTAAAGATTTATCTTAACACAAAATAGTAACATTAAAGAAATTTTTAGTTAGAATTTATTCAGAATATTTATTTGTTGTTTATTTTTTTTATTTGAAAAAAATGTCATCTTTCTGAAAAGAAAGACTAAAGGAGATTTATGTTTGTTTCATACTTATTAATGAAACTGTCAGTTATGTTGAAATATAATTTTTATTTATTATCTATTTTTCTTAAACATACATATCTAAATAAACATTTGTGCAAAAATTTGGTTTCTTCTGGAATACTTTTCATTTATACCACTAACTTCTGTTATATCTTCTGCTACATCTATCATACATGTATTCTCATTATTATTTTTCTCATTGACATTAAATTCGTCCTGGTTGTCCAAACAAATATTATGTAGCACAGCAGCAGCTATTATGCATTTTACTACAAACTTTAAATCATCATTATCAAAATATTTTAGTCTCCTAAATCTCCCTTTCAAAAGTCCAAAAACATTTTCAATTACAATTCTAGTTGCGGAATGGCGGTAATTGAATATTTTTTGATTTCGAGTTAAGTTGCCATTGTCTTTAAATGGACATATCAGCCAATCCAAACAGGGGTATGCTGAGTCTCCCAATAAGAAATTTTGACTCAAGAATCCATTTATACCTTTCCTGTACAGAGACGATTTTTTTAAAAGGCGACTGTCATGGATGGATCCTGGTTCTCCACAGAAAAAACTAATAAATTTTTTCTTATAATCGCAAACTCCTTGTATAAAAAGACTATAATCTCCTTTTCTATTATAATACACATAATGGTGTTTGGAAGCTGGCCTTTTTATTTTTATATGGCTCCCATCTATAGCTCCAACTACCCCGTTAATCCCATGCAAATTAAAAAATTCAGACTTTACTTTGTGCAGTTGTTGACCAGTGGGCCATACGATATATAGTCCACTTCTTCTTACTAAAAATGTTATTATTTTCGTGATAATACGATGACAAGAACTTTTGGTGACATTGAACCTGTCAGAGCATTGCCGAAATGTCTCTGTATTACAAAGATACCACAGGGTCATTAAAACTGCTTACACATATCTTTTGTCTTCCAAACTTATGTTGAGATAAAACATGTTCAATTTCAATCTTATCTGAAATTTATGCAAGTTAAACATTGCAGTTTACTTTATTTATTAGTGGATGATCATACTTACTTATTATTAGGTCAACAGTTGAACGATTTAATCGAAAATGTTCTTTAAATTCTCTGTCATCGTATTCTTTCACAGTGTCCATAAAAGTGGTTATTCGATGTAACGTCCTTCTGGGAACGTTAGATGAGTCGGAATAGTTCGAGGATGACGATTCAGAAGAGGAAAAAATTTTGGATTCATTTGAATCTGAACTAGTCCAATCTGATTCCGAATCGTCTTCTGAAATCTAATAGCATATAATATTTAATGTATATTTAAGTAATAAACAATTAGCATGTATCAACTTACCTTCATAATAATATTTGAAACAGTAAAAGAAGTCATATTTTTAGCGTCTTTAGTTAAAAACCAAAACTCTCAATGATACAATTTACAATGCAAGACAAAATTTAAGGTTATTGAGAATATTTTCTCATTTGCGCGTTCCTTTTGCTCACTGAGTAACTGACATCTTACCTGAGTATAAAATACTCACATAACTGACAAGGGAACGGTCGGAAGTGTCCCTACCCGATTTGGATGCGCTTTGGATATGTTGTTGAGCATCAAAAAATATTAGACTCGTATTTTTTTTTTCTGCGTATCTCGACGTTTATTGGTTGAAAAAATCCCTAAAAAATAACAACCGATTTGGATGCCCTTTGGATATGTTGTTGAGCATCAAAAAACATTAGACACGTGTTTTTTTTTAGCTGCGTATCTCGACGTTTAGGGGTTGAAACAACCTTTTTTTAGCTGCGTATCTCGACGTTTAGGGGTTGAAACAACCCCTTGAAAATAACGACCGATTTGGATATGTTATAGAGCATCAAAAAACATTAGACACGTGTTTTTTTTAGCTGCGTATCTCGACGTTTAGGGGTTGAAACAACCCCTTGAAAATAACGGATTTTATAGTTTTTAGCGAATATCTTCGAAAATATAAGGCGTAACGACAAAACATTTGTACGAAATGTTTATGGCTTTTTGTGCTCTTTACAATGGCGTAATCAGATTTTTCAAATTTGTCACATTTTTTAATTTAACCCCACCCCCACCTATTATTTTTGCCAAATATAACAAATTTTCCAACGCAAATACCATTATTAGATTTTTGGCAAGACGAGATGATATGTGGTATAGGCGTCGCGCTGTAGGTAGGTGTTGCGTTATTTCCGTTCAGTTGCGCCGTACGCTTAAAAATTTCCATTTCAACTCCGGGATGACCGAAAGCGCTGATGCAAAGGCTAGCGCAAGGCACTGACAGCGAGAGGTTAACGCTATTTCGAGAGTCCTAGACTAGCAACGGAATGTTGACTCCGACATTATAAATATCGCCGAATTGTAAGATCGGGCGGGCAGTCGCAAATCATAATCTAAACGAACACGTGCGTCACATTAACCGCTACAATAATATACTATCCCGCTTACGGCACAACAAAATCAACAACCAAATTCACGCATTTGAATATCATTTGCTTGTGTCATAATTCCGAAAAGCAAGCATTTCGGATCATAAGTCTGAAGTGTAAAGAACTGTGTTGTACGCTGTCGTTTTGTGAACATTTAAGTGCATTTTTATTGTTAACTTTTATTGGTTTCTTACGCTTGTTACTTTTTTCTTTGATATTGAATATTGAATATAATTTTTTATTCAGCTCTTACTCAATTCTTTGCCAGTCTTGCCAGTGACTATATAATCTTTTTTGTTCATAAAATGTCACGTTGTAAGCACCTACTATAGTATATTGTGCACCTAGGAGAGAAAGCAGCGTTTTTCAGACGAGTGTAATTTGCCGCTCTCGCCTTTGGCTCGGGTGGCAAACTTCACACTCGTCTGAAAAACGCTGCTTTCTCTCCTTGGTGCACAATATACTATAGTAGGTGCTTACAACGTGACATTTTATGAACAAAAAAGATTATATAGTCACTGGCAAGACTGGCAAAGAATTGAGTTAGAGCTGAATAAAAAATTATATTCAATATTCCGTTGCTAGTCTAGGACTCTCGAAATAGCGTTAACCTCTCGCTGTCAGTGCTTTGCGCTAGCCTTTGCATCAGCGCTTTCGGTCATCCCGGAGTTGAAATGGAAATTTTTAAGGGTACGGCGCAACTGAACAGAAATAACGCAACACCTACCTACAGCGCGACGCCTATACCACATATCATCTCGTCTTGCCAAAAATCTAATAATGGTATCATAATAAAAATACACATGGATGTATTTGGCATTTGACGCTCTTAAATTTGCGTTGGAAAAATTGTTATATTTGGCAAAAATAATAGGTGGGGGTGGGGTTAAATTAAAAAATGTGACAAATTTGAAAAATCTGATTACGCCATTGTAAAGAGCACAAAAAGCCATAAACATTTCGTACAAATGTTTTGTCGTTACGCCTTATATTTTCGAAGATATTCGCTAAAAACTATAAAATCCGTTATTTTCAAGGGGTTGTTTCAACCCCTAAACGTCGAGATACGCAGCTAAAAAAAACACGTGTCTAATGTTTTTTGATGCTCTATAACATATCCAAATCGGTCGTTATTTTCAAGGGGTTGTTTCAACCCCTAAACGTCGAGATACGCAGCTAAAAAAAGGTTGTTTCAACCCCTAAACGTCGAGATACGCAGCTAAAAAAAAACACGTGTCTAATGTTTTTTGATGCTCAACAACATATCCAAAGGGCATCCAAATCGGTCGTTATTTTTTAGGGATTTTTTCAACCAATAAACGTCGAGATACGCAGAAAAAAAAAATACGAGTCTAATATTTTTTGATGCTCAACAACATATCCAAAGCGCATCCAAATCGGGTAGGGACACTTCCGACCGTTCCCTTGTGAGTGACTCAGATCACTTGAGTGTAAATGGAAAGCTACTATTATATAACGGGCTTCCAATAGCCGATACAATTAGCGGGTAGCCCTCTTTGTGGATCTTCGGGAGCCCATAGCAACGTGGAAGGTTGCCATTCGTACAATTTAGTACATTATAAACCTTCGCGTCAATAATATCGTTGTTTAACCATGATTTCACCAAACAGTTAAGATTCGAAGTGATCTTCCTTGTCGGGTCTTTGTTCAATTTTCTATATGTAGATGGATCACTGACAATGAGTGAGGAAGGTGACTCCGCGGGTGCGTTAGCGGTCACGAGGCGAGGAAATCCGAAAAGCGAGTCGCAGGCGAAGGACGAACAGAAGAAGAAGAAGCCCAAGTCAAAGAAAAACATTGAGTGTTTTCGTTGCCAAGAGAAAGGCCACTACGCGAGCCAGTGTCCACAAAAGAAGAGCCAGGGAGAACATGATAACAAAAACAATAAAGGTCAGTCAAACAGTAGTTGTGCGTTCGTGATCGGGTCGCGCGAGACGGAGAGTGAAAGCGTGCTGACAGTGAGCGGTCGAGGTAAACAGCCGTCGGGTAGGCAGATTCAGCAGTTGCTGAGTGTCGACAGGAAGGATGTCTGGATAACCGACAGCGGGGTGTCGGCTCATATTACTTACCGTCGGGACTGAGTTGAAGATTTGCGTCCTCTGGCTGGAGAGAAGGTTACGTTGGGCGATGATGGCGAGTGTGAGGTGGTCGGCGTGGGAAAAGTTCGCATCGAGAAACTTGTGAACGGCGAGTGGGAGCCCGGTGTTATCGAGGGCGTGCTACTTGTTCCGCGGGTAACGAGAAATCTCTTCTCTGTCGGGGTGTGTACAGCAAAAGGTTTTCGCATCGGGTTTGAGAACGGTGTTGTCGAGGTGTCGAGAGACGGGGTCGTCGTAGCCACGGGGGTTAAGCAGTCGAACAGTTTATATCGTATGTTTTTTCGAGCGCCGGTAGTGCAACGAGAGGCGAATGTCTCGTCGCTGGATCTTAAAGTGTGGCACGAACGTCTTGGACACATTCACAAGCGTGCCCTATGTGACCTCGTGAAGAAGGGAGTCGTGGACGGAGTCAGCGTTCGGAATGCTGAAGAATTCTTTGCGAAGCGTGCCAGTTCGGCAAGTTACATAAGCTGCCGTTCAGAAAAGAAATCGAGAAGAGATCGAGAAAGCCAGGCGAGTTCATACACAGTGATGTGTGTGGCCCGGTGCCCGTGCAGTCGACTGACGGAGCGCGGTTTTATGTTCTCTTCAAAGACGACGCAACGAGTTTTCGGTATGTGTATTTCATACGTCATAAGGCTGATGTGTATGATCGTTTCAGAGAGTTTGAGCGGCTGATACACAACAAATTCGGGCGCACGATGAGCACGTTGCGCACCGACAATGGGACGGAGTACCGGAATGCGAGGATGTCGGAGTACCTGAAGGAGAGGGGGATAACATTAGAAACAACGGCACCGCACACGCCCGAGCAGAACGGGCGGGCGGAGCGCGACAATAGGACGATCGTCGAGTCGGCAAGGACGATGCTTCACGCGAAGCAGCTACCGGCGCATCTCTGGGCGGAAGCTACGGCCACGGCGGTGTACACGTTCAATCGAACGGGACAGTCGCATTCGGGCGGAAGTCAGACACCGTTTGAGCTGTGGACGGGCAGGAAGCCGAATCTCGGGCATATGAGGGTGTTTGGTTCGGACGCATACGCGTACGTGCCAAAACTGAAGACAACGAAGTTCGAGGCGCGAGCTAAGAAGCTGATCCTCATAGAATACGATAGCGAGTCGACGAACTACAGGTTGTATGACCCCGAAAATAAAACTGTATCTGTCTGTAGGCACGTGAGCTTTAATGAGAAATCGAGCGGATTGGGATCTGCTGTACCGACGTCCGAGGTGCAGGTGTTTGTTCCGCTGTCGAGCGGTGACGGAAAGCCGGAGGCAGTCGGTGACGGAAAGCCGGAGGCAGTCGGTGACGAAGATGACGCGGAAGCCGATGCCGAGAACGAGGAAGATGGAGCTACCGTCGATAACGACAAGTTCGAGGACGCGCATGAGGGCGAGGCGGTTAGACGCGCCGAGCCCGAGTTGGAAGCGACGCCTCGTGCGTTGCAGGATCGCGCGACGCTGCGCTTGCCGCGGAGATTCGAGGTGAATCTCGCAGAATGCAACATACCATCCACGTACGAGGAAGCCGTGTCTTGTCCAGAGGCTGCTTAGGGGATCGAGGCGATCGAGGATGAGCTGCAGGCGCACAGGGAGAACGGTACGTGGGAGTTGGTGCCGCGAGTACCAGGACAAAAGCTAATAGATTCCAAATGAGTCTTCAAGGTGTTGAGAGACACCAAAGGAAGCGTGCTGCGTTTCAAAGCGCGGTTATGTGCGAGAGGATTTCTGCAGCGGCATGGAATGGATTATTCCAAAACGTTCTCGCCGGTGGTCAGATACGACTCGATTCGAGTGCTGTTGGCGATCATCACCGAGGAGGACCTCAATGTCGTGCAATTCGATGTCCGCACGGCGTTTCTTCATGGAGTCCTGGAAGAGGATACAGATGGAGATCCCGACGGGGCTGAGGATCGACGAGGAAGACGGAAGACGAGAAAGTGCAAGCATACATCGATAATAAGCAGAGACAACAATCGAAGATGGACATAATCTCCAGCACACCAAGGATGCTGCTGGAGATTATGTCCATCTTCGATTGTTGTCTCTGCTTATTATCGATGTAACTAAACCCTTTTCAATTTCTGCACCTCTCGTTACGCTATCTATTGTATTCTATATTTTCATTTTATCATGCCGTTGTATTTCATACATTTTAAATGTCTTCTGCATCCTATATTAGGTCTACTGTAATTTTGAGAGATAGTTTATAAAATATTGTATTTTTTTAATTCACGCACAAAATATATATCTTACGAAATATTACTTACTCTAATAAATATACAATACTTGGAATAATACTTTGATTTCACTTCTTTTTCATGCTGTTATATTTATTTTTTGTGTTTTTTAAATAATATTACTTGCTCTAATAAATATACTTGGAATAATACTTTGATTTCACTTTTTTTTCATGTCATTATATTTATTTTTTTTGTGTTTTTTAAGTAAATATTTTCTTTATTTTTCTAATATTATTTATAAAATTATTTTGCGTGAAACATACTTGGCGTTTTTTTTTTTTTTACATTTTTAATGTCTTTTTTAGTGGATTTCACGAATTTTTCAGTATAGATAGTGAATATCGGAACACAGATTCATACTTAATCTATTTTTATGTTTAAAATATATAATTAGATGTATAATAATAATATAATTACTGTTTTTGTATTATGTTGCAGTGTTACGTTGCTTTCCATTAGTGGAAGTTCACGCAGATCAGCACCAAGCAGTTTGATTTCTATCACACTCTTCTGAGCGAAAGCTTTATTTATTAGATACATAAGTAAAAAAAAGTTAAACTGGGTATAAACTGCGTTCCAATATGAGTTCCCCCGTAGCCCTCGGCGGGGGAGCACGAGGTCAGTAGCAGGAATTTTCGAGTGTGGAAAAAGGGTGTGGAGGGTGAAGGGGAGGGCGGAGTAGGAAAGGAGGATGTGAAGGAAGACGAAAGGTAGCGGAGTGAATGGAGGTGAAGACGAGGGTGGAGAGAAAATACGAGAATCTGGAGGAGAAGCAGGGACGGAAAAGAGAGGTTAGGAGATCGGGGAAACTGGCTAGTCGGCAAGGTGGGGGATCGGTCTGAGTTACACGAGGAGGGATCAGCGAAAGTGGTAACAGGGAGAATCGACCGGGCGATCGATCGAGATGACGCGAGGTAAAGGGACGGTAGACGGCGACGCGGCGGGCTCGGAGTGGAGCGGCAAGTGGCTCGACTGATCGAGGGATCGAATGGTCGAGGCGAATGAGAGAGTGGCAAAGATTCGGAGGAAGAAGAACACGAGGCGACAGGTGAGGTTAAAGAGCGATTGTAAGAAGAAACAGAGAGACGAAAGGAAGGCAAGCAGCGAGAAAGTAAAGAAGCGAAGGCGGAGATAGCGAAGAGGTAAAATCCAAAGTAAGTAACGGAGAAAGGAGGGTAAGGCTAAAAGTACAGATATAAGCAAGTCGCACAGAAGAAAGAAAGCGCAGAAGCGATGAAGGGAAGCGGCCAAGGAGAGACGACCAGGATAACTTGAACGGAATGAATAAACAGTAACATAAAGTTTGTGTTTACAGATACCGCTAGAAGGAGAGAAGAAAGAAAGGATGGAGGATAAATTGAAATGCAGAGGAACAATACTGATTGATAAGGAACCGTTAGAGACTATAGTAGATGGACGAACGGAGAAAATGACGAAGGACGTGAAAGACTTAAAGGAGGAGATAAAAGAGCTAAGAAAAGAAATGGAGAGGTTGAAAAGAAAGGTAGACAGAATGGAACAGAGTGCAGGTAAAAGAAAGAGGGATGAGATTGAGAAAAGAAGTGACAAGGTCTGTAAAAGAGATTGGTGGTCCAAGGATTACGAAGAGAACGATGATGGAATAAGAAGGAAGAATATTATAATTAGGGTTGAGAAAGAGAGATGGGGAGGAAATGAGTCGAACTGGAGTAAAGTTAAGAATTTGATTTCAGAAGGGCTGAAAGTAAAGGTGGAGGTGAAGGAGGTGAACATGATAGGGCAGAGAAGTAATGGGATTACATTATTAGTAAAGATGGGAAGTGAAGACGACAAATGGAAGGTTCTCGAAGC
>JASTWL010000685.1:0-94719 GCA_035220575.1 Temnothorax rugatulus | reverse complement strand
GTTCACCAACAGCGTCGCCCACATTTTTGAGGGTTCATCAGAGATGTCTCATACAGGCATACAGCCTGTGAGTCCGTTGGAAAGACTGATGGGGTGTGGACGTGCCTCGTGCGCGCTCCGCATAAGTTAATTATAAGTACCATTTGAAACCGATATATTGTTTAAATATTGCTATGTGGTGATCCGTGCTGTGTTCCTGGTTCGACTGATACATAACTTATTATAGATATTTGAAAGATTGTTGAGATATGAACAATTTTGTACCTTACACGGCCACGCCCATGTACGATAATATCGCCGAGTGATGTTTCATGCCGTGCTTAAGTGTTCAGATATACTTTCAATCCGACCTATATCCTGTGAAAATCAACTATAATTCGATTTTGGGCATGAATGTGCATCTCGCAATATATATATTATTAACTATCTCATAATTATTTACCAGGAATCCACAATTTGTTCATGCCACGTTTGACATATGACTGGCACGTATGAGAGGACGATATTATACGGATGACTGAATTTGAAGGAAACCCCCCCCCCCCCTTTTTTCCCTTACTCCACGGGCTCCAATTATAATTTATAATTAAAAATTTTGACCGTCGATCGACAAGTATCATCGACGTCGAATCGACGTCGATTCGACTAATCATTTCTGGCTGGGGTGACGTACAGGATCGCGTAAATAGAATAAAGGCCGCAAGTTTCGAACGCTCCGACGAACTCTTACACGCGATACGCGATGTGCAGGATCGTACGAGCCGACTAGAGGCCGCAAATTTTGAACGCTCAGACGACAGAGCCCGACGCGTACGCAGTAATGGTCCATTAGATATTACGTACGGGCGAACGCTTGGCGACGTCCGAAATCAACCGGGGGCAGTCTAAATCAAAACGCGTACCGCGACCTGTGCATGAATGTTATCGCGATCTACCCGCAAGTCAGGGTACTTGAATAATCCGAAACGAGTGTAACTAAAAATTAACTTTATTAATAAAAAGCAAGTATTAAGAAATCTCGCGAGTACTGTCCTTGTTCCCTGCGAATTGACGGACCCCGGTGCTGGCCCTGAGATCCATTTCACGGCACGGCACGACATATGCCAAATTCCTCATTATTCATCCATTTGCAATTATAAAAGTTATTCAGCTTTATATAATGCCAGTAACCACAACCAGAAAAATGTTAATATTAGTTATATCTTTCAACTAAAGACGAAAATATTTAGACCACATATTGTTTCTGTTACGGTCTCAATTAAGAAATAGAACTTATGATTAAGAAATAAAGTATTATAACAATGTATTAAACGCGAAAGCCCAGTCAGCAAAATTGACGAGTTGCGCGACCGACCTACATTCTACCAACCAACTTAGCAGAAATGAAGGACGAACGAGGGAAGAAGCCAGGACAGATTGGAGTTAGAGGCAGTGACGGACATTTCGCGCAATTAACCAAACTAAAGTTATTAAAGTATCATTTTATTCAAATCAAAGAATGTCGTTAATTTCATCTCGCCTCCCCATGGATTGAAGGAACCCCGGTGTCCCAATAAGGGGCACAGCATTTCTATATAAGTAATTGTCTACAGTTGTACTTTATGACCATGTTGGAACATTCCCGTAAACACAAGGATGTCTTTTGAGTGCCACATGACGAGTTAATTCTGACGATTAGGTATTGCTCTCTAATTTAATGATTATTATTTATTTACTGTATCACACAACGCTACGTTCCTAATTTTTTGACTGCACTTGAGAAGGGCTCAAACCTTGAGCCGAAACGTAGTGCACATTATTTATATTTTTGCCAGTTTGTCGAGAATAAAGGAAATATTTTAATTTTTTAATACTGGCGGAGGAAGTTATTTTTTTATATATTACATAATGTTATTATCCATTGAATACTAAGAACCCCACTGCAGGAAGGAACGAATCCCGGATCTTCCGGATTGTCTCCCGACAACGATCATTTCGGCAGTGAAACAACAACGACAATCACCGTTCTTCATAAATGCAAATTATGCAATTTTTCAATATATATTCGCAAGAGGAAATATTCTTCCATTATTAAGAGAAATACATCTTTTCTCCCGTAATGACGATATATATCCATTATCAAGATATATATCTATCTTGCTAAAAAATAAATACAAACATGGATAGAATAATTCTTAAGAAAAAGTAGCTACAAAAAATATATTTAATAAAACGATTTAATAATTGAGGGTTTCCATACAAGAGAAATGTAAATCGACTTACATCTCTATTTTCTTTTGTTGCAAAGTAAACCTTAAAGTTAATATCTTATAAATGTGATTGGCAGCGAAAAGTGCGTTAAAAAAGCTCGCCAAAAGCGTTTTTCAATTTTTGTAGCTTGACTCTTAGTTTCTTTGAGCGGACCCTCAGTGCCTTTAAGCAGTGAACAAACATCAGCAAGATAGCGGCCGTCATGGATAGCGACGATTATGATTCTCCATATGATTATGAAACAGTACATAATCAAGATTAAGATCTCACGGAACATGCTATTTATAACAGCAAATAGTGCTGAGATCATTATGGATTTGGAGAAACTTCTGCTTAAAGTAGTTCGGCGCGACAAGCGCACGAAGATCTCCAAGGCTGTGCAGTTGAAATATTTCTCCAACAGCATTCAAGTATGGGAGGATTACAATGGTCTACTGCTTAAAGCATATCCTCTGAATGCTAAAAGCTATTTCAGAGTTGGGGCACTGTAAACTGGAGCCAAATGCAATATCAAAAAAGAAACAGAAATATGTAAAAAATGTCTTACATTCTTGCGATACGTCTCCAAAAAAAGAAAAACGCTTTTTTACATGGACTTAACGGAAGAAGCCCATAAAGATGTTGATACAAGTGTCAATGACGACTCTGATCTTGATATTTAAATAATATTTATATTGTAATTGCTTTTTGCAATAAATTTTAAGTGACATAAATAATATGGTTTTTTTCTATTTTGTCCCCTAAAACTAATGTTGTCATGCCACAGGATGTAAGTATCATTAAATAAAATCGTTTTTTTACACTTTTTCTAATATATTAAAATAGTTTTACTTATTGCAAAAATTCATAAAAGTTTTAGGAAAAAAAAACGAAACAAATTTTTGACAGTTAATATTAAGAAGTTATTTTTTTTCCTTAAAATGGAGTTTTCTTGATTTACATCCCTCTTGTATGAAAGCTCTCAATTGATTCTAAACTAACAGGATTTACAAGGCTTAAAGTGGTAGTTTTTTTATCAAAAACCAAAAGTTAAAAAATAAAATATACCCGTTTGTAACCACATTCTTTATTAGAGATAAACGTATTTTTATTTTTTTTAATATTTTTTTTTTTAACTTTCTATCTATTTTCCATCTTTCTTTATTTTAAAAAGAATTATTATTTATTATATCCATGTTTACTTGACTATACGGTCTTTTCATCAATGAGATAAAACTACTATTGACAGCATCAATGGGAGAATATTTATCGAAAAGAATATGATCTTTTCTTATAAAAGAAAAGTACATATATGATATCTCATGACTTTTATAGCTGTCGTCGCCGGAATCATGCCGAAACCACTGCTTTCGAGAATCCGGGTTCAAATTCAATAAAACCTGGGATTAATTCTGGCTCTGCAACGGGGACCTCTAATTTTCAACGGAAATATATATATTACCGATTTGGGAAGTTTACTTATACGACGTGCATATGCAAAAAGAGATCCCCCGCAAACAGATCTCCCAACAAAAACCAAAACAAAAATTTTAATGGCTCCGCACTGAAAGATGAACGGAAAAATGAATGCGTGTTTAAATTCACATATGTCACATACGTTTAAATATACACGTATATTTTTGAATAATTCTAAAACATGTGGTTGCGGTTCCATTACCGATGGAACTTACAAATTAGAAGTTCAAGTAACAAATCATGAACATGAGAATTACTTCACAAAGGGTGAACAGGTCGAAATAAAAGGATATGTAAAAATAGCAAGTTAGTAACAATGTAATCTTCGCGTGTACTTGACGCGAGACACTACCGTGTCTCTTGATAATAAATTTGACCTTGAATTTTGAAACAATAAGGTCCTCTTTTTGTATTGAAATTAATCAAATTAGTATTAAAGGATGCAAAAGAAAATGCAGTATTATAACCTCGCAGATTTTTAAAAAAATTTTTGAATTTTTGATTTCCAGAAAAAAACGTCTCTACTCTTGGAAGCATCTTTCATCATCATGAAAAAAAAACTCCGTCTAATTGCTGTGGCGCTATAAAAAAAGCACCGTCTAACACGGGTACGAAGAAAAAGATCGTTGAGGTACAATTCCACCTATGTGAACAATTTCATGGTATCGCTTGTATCAGCGATGAATGGTCACGTGACCGAAATCCCCCCTATGTTTTCCGCTTTCTTATCGCCAAGCGGATTTGTGCCATAGTACAGACGCTCTGTAAAAATTGAAATCTCCTATGTTTTTTTTTCTTTCTTTTTCTTGGATCATATATCAATAATCTTTAATGTATCTATCGTTCTTCTATTTTCTTTTCTAAATTTTTAGTTTTATAATTTGTTTATTAATTATTCTTACTTAATAAACTTTTTACACACATTTTATAACTTATTATGACATTTTATTGCCTTATTTATAAACATTATTTGTATTTTTTTTATAACCGTGGTCCATTTACACGAGTGACAGTCGAAGTCAGCGACATATAAAATCACGTGACTTATTTATCGCTGAATATGAGCGACACCATGAACATGTACAATGAGGAGCATTAATGAGCCTTTGCAATGTCAATTTTCAGATTTACCTCGACAATGATAAGGCACTTCCACTGCAGGGTACGTATTACGAACTTTTATATTCAAGATAGATTTCGATCAGAATTTCCGTTATATTTTTTTAAGAAAACGAAATAATTCCGATCGGACTCTATTCTAAAAAGTTTTATACCATGAACTCTGATTCACATTTACGCCCCATGTTACGCAGGTCAAGCAAGAGCACAGCAAGTCCAGGAAATAAATCAGCCAACAATCAAAAAGTATTAGGAGATATAAAAAATAAAGTAAATAATGACCGTGAGTAGAGACTCTTTTAAAAATCTAATCGAAAGAAACAGGGCTAAATAAAAGCCAATTCGACAGGTTAAAACCGATCGATATTATCTGTCAAGCTGTGGTTACTCCGATTTGTTTGACAGGACTTCGCGTATCCTAGCAACCGAGTTTTGCAAAAAGTCACCCATAGATGGATGCGAAACTCGTAATTAAAATTCGGCTACGAAGGAATATAAAGGCGACCGATTTCGGAGAAATTCGGTGATTCGGTGAATTGCCCTGGCGATACATAAACAGGGACAAGACGCCTCGCCAAACTTTTGATAACAAAATCCCTCCCCGTCTCGACAGGGCAGACGAGGAAGGTGCAACCAAGAGGCGCAAGACTCGCCCGCTTCCTCTTGACCAGATCTTCGCGGTCAAGAGGAAAAAGGAAGCTCCTGCCGCAGCCTCCGGCGCTAGACGCCTCGAGATAGGCGCTCAGACGCGTCCTCCAGGCCCTAGCCGCCCATCAACCGGCGCAGGACGCCTGGCTCACGGCTCCAAGCCGTCTTCAGCCGGCGCCAGACGCCCTGCTCCCGGCGCCGGTCGCCCAGCATCCGACGCTCCGCCGACTCCTAGCGCTAGTCGCTCCTCGACAACTCCTAGCGCTAGTCGCTCCTCGACAACTCCTAGCGCTAGTCGCTCCTCAACAACTCCTTGCGCTAGTCGCTCCTCGTTGACTCCCCACGCCCCACACTCCCCGGGAGCCGGGCCCGGGGGCTAGCGCGCGAGGCATTTTCCCCTCTTCCGCGTAAACAAAACAAAAAAAAAAAAACAAAAAAAAAGGGTACGTATTACGAACTTTTATATTCAAGATAGATTTCGATCAGAATTTCCGTTATATTTTTTTAAGAAAAACGGAATAATTCCGATCGGACTCTATTCTAAAAAGTTTTATACCATGAACTCTGATTCACATTTACGCCCCATGTTACGCAGGTCAAGCAAGAGCACAGCAAGTCCGGGAAATAAATCAGCCAACAATCAAAAAGTATTAGGAGATATAAAAAATAAAGTAAATAATGACCGTGAGTAGAGACTCTTTTAAAAATCCAATCGAAAGAAACAGGGCTAAATAAAAGCCAATTCGCTGTTCTTGATGCGAGAGATTTATTCAATCATTAGTTATAACTAATCATTAGTTAAACTTATTTGCTAGTTAGTTTTTAATAAATAATTTATGAAAAAAACGTTTCTTACATCTGGCAAGCGGGACAAAATTGTTCTTACAGGTTGTAAACAATGTAATATTTCACGAGGGTGATGTCAAATATTATTCACTTTGAAATTTATATGAGAGGTAAGTTTGAACTATAAATAATACGAAAAAAAAATTCTTATGGCTTGAACGCGGACCAAACGAGTTCTTACACTGCTCTGAAACTAAAAATTAAGTAAACAATAGTATATTGTGCACCAAGGGGCGAAAATAGCGTTTTTCAGACGAGTGTGAAGTTTGCCGCCCGAGCCGAAGGCGAGGGCGGCAATCACACGAGTCTGAAAAAGCTTTCGACCCGAGGTGCACACGTTATTTTTCACAATAGCTTTACGGAAAGTTCGACTTCCATGCCTAGAGAGAGGCGAAAGTGACCAATTTCACGACAGGGCGGCAGTAGCGGGAGGAAAGTGAGCACTTTCCTCCCTAGGGAGGAAAGTGCTCACTTTCCTCCCGCTACTGCCGCCCTGTCGTAAAATTGGTCACTTTCGCCCCTCTCTACAGGCATGGAAAGTCGAACTTTCCGTGAAGGTGTTGTGAAAAACAAATTTCCGTCGCCAGCAAATAATTCAAAATAAGTCGTTTTATTTCGACCTCCCTGGCCAATATACAAGAATTGCACGACGTTTCGACCGAATTCCGGTCCTTATCAAGTGCTTTTATTTAAGTTACACCGATCCGCATAACGAATTAATTGCATCGTTGACGTGGTGTCCTGACGACGTCAAGACAAACGCAAAGAACTCTTATGCGTTCCAAAACAAACGGTGATAAATGAAATTAACACGTCACCAGCCATAACGAGGCACTACATCCGAACAGTAAGACAGTCAAAGTCGAACTGTAGTTGGGAGGTCGAAATAAAACGACTTATTTTAAAAATTAAGAGCGCCCACGGACGCTCTTTTGCTGCAGTGCGCACACGGTAATATTCCTCTAATGTTAGTATATAAACCGAGTTTGTCACTTATGAACATGCAAAATAGATAGACAATAAAATGTGGAATAATTTTTCATTTATATTATTCAGTCTTTTTATTAAAGTAATACGTATAATGTATGAAATCAAATATTCTGAATCTCATCGTCACTGTCTGAATCCTCAGCGGAGGAGTTCAAATTAATATCTGAATAATTTAATTTTAAGTCGTCCATAAGATGACTGATTTCATTGTCATCCATTTCCTCTAATTGATCTGAAATTACATAATTCATGAATATTTGCTAAAAATTGTACAGAAATCAATGGAATCAAGGACTCAAGGACTCTCTCAACGCCGCTGACACGCCGAGAGAATTTACGCGTATCTTGTTTCATTTTCCTCCCTTTACAGACGCTCAATTAAAAAGTGATAGTTCAATACGATGGAAAGAATTGTAATCTCTGGATCGCAATATAAATAACAGGTTGTTCGCTCCTTTTCTGATAAACTTTTCGGTCACTGGTTTTTCATTATTAAAGTTCTTATTAATTCCCGTTAACGTTAGTCTTCTATCAGTAATCTCTGCCTTCGCATTTTGCATCATAATATTATATTATTCTGATATCTGTTATCTCTGACTTTATTGGATCAATATAACGATAGACACGACTATTCGTTTTAGTACCAGTCTATCAGATCAGTCCTCTCGTCGTTACTCTCACACACGTCAACGTAACTTTATCCCTGATAACGAATACAATGCGATAGCACGAGTGAAAGGAAACTATCTGGTTGGGAAATTTCATTTGTAATCTCTAACACACAACGCTTAAATAACTAAAACAACAAAGCTTCAAAGAGAGTTTTATCACGATACTGTGACAAGTGACATAGTTCACGAAACTAGAGTTTCTAAATAACAAGTATCTAAGCACCGAGAAAGAGAAAATCCAAAATTTCTTAGGTTTAGAAAATTGTAAAACTAGACATAAATCTAGTGCTCATTATTTTTTTCATAAAAAGATAAAAAAGAAAAAGAGAGGAGGAAAAAACGTAGTTTCTGTTTCTTATCATATTATTCATTTAATATGCCGTAATGCTACATTTCATTTCATATTTCTTTATCAACTTCGTACTCGTGAAGTATTATACTCTTCAGTCATCCGTAGGCTTTCCTCTGTTTACGTGAATTTATCGTTGAAACTTAAAGGCGATGTACAAATGTAACGTTCGAGTGCGCGAAATATTTAACACGAAAAACCAGTCCTTCTCTTCGATGCAAACAAACGCGTGCTGTTTGCTATGAAATCGGCGGTACGATATTGTTCGCAGGAGACGTCGTAACGGCCAAATCGCTCAGATAGTACAGATCGCGCGCGAAAAAGCACGCCGGGTCGAGTGTGCCGCGGCTAGTGAAAAAATCACGTTATTATCAAGCTAGAGCGGCGAAACAGTAGCCATGCGTAGCCTGGTGACAAATCGCGGTATCGTAAAACGACCGAGTGTCGCCCGTTATCTTGACAAACTTACTTGACTATGTCTATTCCGAAAAATTGAATTCGACCTTAGGACCAGATTGCTAAGAATCTAACTGAGCTCAATCGAAATATATGCGTTCATCGGGAGGGTGAAATTAACACTCCTACTTTAGAATTCGATAGTTCTGATTAGAGTTCCAGCTTCTTTTCGAAGAGTATAGGAGTATTTTTATGTACTTAAAAAAAGTTCCGGCGATTAATACCATGAAAAAAACAATCAAAAAATGGGGTGCTAACTTTACACCCAACTTTAAGACTAATAGTTCTGAATAGCTCATCTGTAGCATTTTGACGAGTACTAAAATTCCTGATAAAAAAAAACACCGGCCTGCGTTTATTCCACCGATCTTCCTTCGGCCATCCTCCGGCCTGCGTTTACTTTACCGACCATCCACCGGCCTGCGTTTAATCCACCGATTTTCAAAAAAGCAAAAAATTTTAAAGTCTGATTTCAAACCAGAACAGTTCCAAGTAGCTCATTTGATTCCTTTCGAGTTCCTGATAAGAATTGCAAAACCTTAGCATTGTTTTAAAAAATCATCATCAAAAGTTATTCTTTCAGAACGCTTAGAGTTCTACCCAAAACTCTCATCACAACGCCTGGAACTTTCAAAAAATTTTTTATGTGGATTTAGTCGAATTTTACGCGTTGCATCTTCGAAGTCGAATATCTTCATATTTTACGCGTTGCATCTTCGAAGTCGAATATCTTCGTAACTAGTAGCCGGATCGCTTTCGACCATAATTTCTTTTAAAACTCTTACGGATCTATCCAAAACTCCCATTAGAACGCCTGCAACTCTTCCACTAACTAGAGGCGATCCGGCCACTAGTTAAGAAAATATTCGAAGATACAACGAATGAAATTCGACCAAGTCCGCATAAAATCTTTTTAACTTCTATCAGCTGCAAAATAGACATTCTGCTAAACGCAATTTTAACGAACGAATTTTATCTGTGAAAGTATTTTACAGTAAAAATAAAAATAATTACAGTATAAATTATAACTTTTATTATAATAACATTGATTTTATAATAAACTGAAAAGAAATATAACTTAAAAAAAACAACAGATCATGTCTGAATCGACCTTAAATCGGAGATATATTCACGGAGGAAGTTCGTTATACGAAAGTAATATTAATATAAATCACGCAGCATCGATATACAACGCATATTAAAGATGCAACGAAAAGATTATCGTAAACAATATCAATAAGTAAAACGCATAATTTAATGCATCAAGTACAGATGGTCATGGCGTATTAAAAAGTTGAAAAAAGTTACGTGTAACGTGCGTAACTTTCTTCCATTTAAAAGAGAAATATATAATTTTACGAAAAAATGAGAAATTCTTTTTTTACACGGCGAATTATGATAAAACGGCTTGCAATTGCCATTAATTGGAAATTATTCTATACATATGGAGGGGTTAAAGCCATAGTGGTGTAAGTCAATTTTTTTGACCACTTTTTTTTTCTTCTTTTTTCAACATATCTGCATGTGTAGACTGCATCTATAAACTTAACTCGATAGGTTAAAAAAAGTGACTTACACCACTATGGCTTTAACCCCTCCATATAATCATTAGTCTATATACTCTATATAAATCATAAATGGTATAGTTGTCTCTATACTATTAACCCTCAAACACCTCATTTCCTGAGTCACCTTTTAAAAACCGCACATAATGGATTAGCATAATCGAGTTTTTTTTTTAGTCTTTTTTTTAATCGATACACCAAGTCCTATGTTTCAACCGAGATCGCGATCCCATTGAACCTGAACAGGCGAAACAAAATTGCTTTATCCGTACACCCGTCGCGAGTCTTTCGAAGGCGGTTAATATTTTTTTCCATTTCGATAAGCGTACATATTTTTCGCAAATGAAGAAAATAAAGGGTCAAGTAGGATACAACAATTGAAATAATTAAATCAGAAATGCGCAATGTTCTTCTCATCGTAATATTTCTACTTAAAATTAAAGAGTTATTTAACAGCTATCACTTAAGTTTCTCCTCTCACTTATGGTTCAAAATTTCTAATCAGCTGGTAGTATCCGGATCAATTGTGGAATAGAATTTTCTATACCTATAAGCTTCTCCGCGTGCACGATTGCACAAATCAAGTTAATCGTATTAACGGCCGTTTTATTTCGCTTCGGATCTTCTCGACAAGTCAGCAGCTCAAGATAATAGTGATCTTGATTCTTCCTGATTGCACGCAACGGTACATGAAATACGATGCTGAGCGGTATACTGACGGTAACGTCATCCGTCTTCTCAGAGTAGAGACTCACTTCCTGAATTAATTAACAAATAAATCTACGCCAAACAAAATTAACAAATAACTGCACGTCTATATCGTTCCACATAATCGTGATTCTCGAAGGCTACTACCTTTTGTGAATCGTGGTAGAAAGGAGCGGGGAAAAAATAGCCGGTTCGTGTTAGAATCGAAGGATCCGAGTGGCCTACGCCGGAAAATTACGCTGGTGCGGGCACTGTATCAGGAGAGTCAGGCTCTCTTAGGCCCTTGATTCTCTGCACGAGTCTCTTTGGGCCTACGGTCAGAGTCAGTTACTCTGGTCTGGTGATGCGAATATATAGCCTCTCCCAGTCAAGTCATGCGCCCACCTCCCAGTGGTCTCGCTGAAACGTTGCAATGGGGCTGTTCCGATTCAGCACGGCTCGGTCGCACTGAAGATCTGATGTCGGCTGGCTGGCGCGCTCTGCAGTAAGCAGTGGCATCTGAGCGCACCTCTAAGGACCTGTAGTTGATACGGGCCCAAGTTACCGCTGTGTCCATGGTGAATTGTGCGACCAAGAAAAGCACGGTTATCTAGGGAGCTCTCGGCTGCCAATCCGTTTGCTCCCCAACAGGCAGTAAATATGAAAAAGTCGAAGAATGAATCTTCACGCCCGAGTTCTCGGATGGTCCGGACACTACGTGCACGATGCGAGTGGTGACTCGGTCAGTGCGGAGACACCCAGTGAGTGCGTAAGCTGGCCCTCGAGACTAGGCGCCAGTTATCGGGTATAGAAACAATTATACCTCTTGACGCATGAGTAGCCCCTGTGACCCCAGTAGCCTTCTTCTTCTTTTTCTTCTTTGTAAATTTTATGGCACCTAATCCCCCTCAACATCACTTAACGACCAAGAACAAGTCGAAAATAAGTACAAACTCGAAAGATCCAATCCAATTTCGGCGCTGATTGCGTCAACAATCTTCAAAAATTATTCAGAACAAAACACGTCCGAATACGTCCACGTCTCGACGAGACTTGCCCCCAGTAGCCGTGTCAGATTAAAATAAAAATAACTAGTAGTAAGCTATTTCGTGAATGGATATCCATCCGTGTCAAACGCAGTGCATGAGCACTGCGTTTCAAGCATGCCCGGCGCCGGGGATCGACTCGCAACGGTGGCGGGAATCTCGTCCGCTTCTCCCACGTTGCAAGGCCGGCCAACTTCGACTCCCCGGCTAAAGTGAAAGATAATCGCTTGCTTTAATGGGCTTGGTAACCGGGGCTCTTTTCTCTTACAATACGCATATTCGCGTTTAATATTGTTTTCAACCTCACTGGTCCAAAAACATCAAAGCTTTAAATAGAACAAAAAAATACGATTTTTTTGTTGTGACTACTGTCAGAAGAGGCGGATGATCTTTCTCGTGATAAAGTAAGATTTCATACTGCACAAAGAAGAATGAAACACTTATTTAAGCATTTTTACCCTTTTGTCCTTTCTGCCATGATTCACAAAAAGTAATATAGCGTAACAAATAATGTTTATACGATAATTTTAAATGCCATAATCACACTAATCTACTGAGCCAGTTAAAATAAATATTAACTTATTACGCGTTGTTAATCCATTTGTCATAACTTTCTCTTTTCCTTCATGTGTAAAATATATATTCTTAAAATAGTTACTGTTAGTAGCGTACAATTCTTATGATATAACATACTGTTATATCATAAGAATTACTTCTTTTACCATAAATTTCACTGATTTCTCATTCTTAGACTAAAATTCAATGGTCGAGTCTTCAAGACATGTTTTACTAGTACATATTATATAAAATTCCTTACACTATTTGAGAAAATATGTACACGAAAAGAACGGTTTTGCTAAAGTATCTAAAAATTTAGCATCTAATAATTTAAAGTATCTAAAGTATCTAAGAAGTATCTAATAATTTCTTGCACCATCAAAATAATTATAGGTCGCTGAATATGATGATAATCCTGTAAAAAATTGACATTTTAGCAATCAGTTCAAGTTTTTTACATAATTATTTTGATGGTCCAACAAAATTATTTTCAGATCTGTATCCAGTAATTTTTAAATACTTCAGCAAAATCATTCTTTCCGTGTACTGTATATGGAGGGGTTAAAGCCATAGTGGTGTAAGTCAATTTTTTTGCCAACTTTTTTTTCTTCTTTTTTCAACATATCTGCATGTGTAAACTGCATCTATGAACTTAACTCGATAGGTTAAAAAAAGTGACTTACACCACTATGGCTTTAACCCCTCCATGTATATGGTTTTTTAAATAAAAATATGAATTAGATTTCTTCTTTGCAATATGCAGCATTAAGAATGTAGCAACGCAGTGCTGCTTGTTAACCCTAGGTATACACAGTGAAGTCTCCAAAACCCCCGCCCAACTTCCTTTTTTCACGTTTTGGACTTTTGTCCATATATTCTTTCTTTTTATTCGTATATCTCGGAACTCCTTTAATTCTATCGACTTTTATACATCATGGCCTATTCCTGATCGATTCTCGATATCGATTGAAAAATAAATTAATTAATAACTGAAATCCATTTTTGCTGAAGTTACGATGACAAATGTTGATAGAATCTCCGAACCGCACAGTGATAATAGGCAAGATAAGACTGTGTATACCTAGGGTTACAGTATAAGTAGATACAGTAAGTCCACTCCGTGTCGGCGCCTTTGATCTGAAGTAAAGTGGTCCGCCATGATGTGGAAATCGTCTGTCTGTCCTTCTCCTCACTCGCAGAGAAGGACAGACATACGATCTTTCTCCTCTCCATCTTATTGACCACCATATTGTTGAGTGTGCAAACATTTCAGCGGTTCTGACCTGAGGTGAACATGCTGTATCTACTTATACTGTGCTAGGTTAAAAAATAATAACATGCAATTTATTAACAAATACAAAGTAACGCGGCCACGCAGAAATTATAGATAATGATAGTACGGGTACAAAATTCGATTTGTGAAGCGCAAACGAAAGCCCGAGCCTTATTTACGCATCAAAGTTCTTACTGACACATCATGGAAATGTACGTCCTTAATCTACACGCCATTCTTCTCTATACACCCTTTACAAATATAGAAAGAAGATATCGAAAGATAAAAATGCGTTAACCCTTTGTAACTCCTGGTAGCAATACTGTTACAAACCGGCAAAGTGTCCATCAAACTTCTAAATCATGAATTTAATGTTTAATGTTTAATGTTTAATGTTTTTTTTTTATTTTTGATATGAGTTACAAAGGGTTAAATCATTACAATGTTAAATTTACGTGAAAATCAAGAGACACGGTAGTGTCTTGCGCCAAGTACGCGCGGAGCGAGACGTACCGTGACTCATTACGCGAATACATGTACACGGGGAATCTCGAGATTTTTAAAATCTTTTTTTCTCTCTGCGGTAACACAAGCTCACGTTTTCACATCAAACCGCGTACATGATATCGTGTTAAAACTTACAGTAAACGACCGTTTCGGCCAAACAAATTCGACCGAACTTCAACCAATGACATAATGTGTGCCTTTAACCCTTTAGGAGCCATCGATCCCGTTGGAGTAAAATGTTATAATTTATAAGTTAGTCTTAAAAGACGTCCCTGATGAAAGATTTTTTAGTTTTTTTTTTTGTTTTTTGTTTTTTGTTTTATTTTTTTTTGTTTTTTTGTTTTTTGCTTTTGTTTTGTTTTGTTTTTTTTATTTTTTGTCAGTTTAAAACTACACTTTTTGTTTTGTTTCGTTTTTTTTTTTTTTTTTTTTTTTTTTTTTTTTTTTTTTTTTATGTACATAATTATGTAACTGGCCCCTAAAGAGTTAAATGGAGGGATAATAGCTATAGTGATGTAAGTCAATATTTTAAAATTTTTGACTTACACCCCTATGGCTTTTACCCCTCCAAATATAAAGAAATACATAATTATACTCAATGTACACAAAATAGAAAACAATAGGCGTTTAACTTGTACACGCGTAAGTGAATCTCGCGTATCATTAATGTATACTGTAAAAGTGTACTTGGCGCCTATTTTGCATATCCTTTTCTAAAAAAGGCATGGATAGTTATTGTTGTGTCTTTTCCGTGATGCCGATTGGTTCTCTCACTGCGCTTACTTCATTTGCAACTGTCATCATATATTTTGACAGTTGTGTGTAATGTTCATCATATATTTTGACAGTTGTAATGTTAAAGCTAAATAGCGCGCGCGTAGCGCGCGTCTGTAGTGTCTAGTAATAAAAAAAGAAAATATCTTATTAATTATTTCGGCTCGTGCGGAGGGAAATTATTTTATTTCTAGATCTAATTAATTTGTAAATGTTGAGACATAATATATTAAACTTTTTAATGGCTAGTTAAGAAGATATTCGACTTCGTGGATGCAACGCGTGAAATTCGACTAAGTCCGCATAAAATTTTTTTTGAAAGTTTCAGGTTCTGATAAAAGTTTTGGGTAGAAACTCTAAGAGTTCTGAAATAATTTCTATGATAAAAAGCGATCAGATCACTAGTTAACAAGATACTCAACTTCGAAGGTCTGCCGTAAACGTCATTTGCGTAACTTTTGATGATGATTTTTTAAAACAATTCTAAGATATTGCAATTTTTCACTTATCAGGAACTAGAACTTTTCGAAAGGAATCAAATGAGCTATAACTTAGAACTATTCTGGCTTGAAATCAGACTTTCAATTATTTTTAAATCAAAAACATTCTTCTTTTATTACCAAGAACTCGTAAAATGCTTCTATTATCTAGTACTCGTTAAAATGCTTCAGATGAACTATTCAGAATTATTCAATCGCCTTTTTCACAGTATTAATCGCCGGAACCCTTGTTATAAACATAAAAACACTCCTATATACTCTTCAAAAAGAAGCTGGAAATCAGAACTATCGAATTTTAAAGTAGAGGTGGCAACTTCACACGCCCGCATTCATCTGTTTTTACTTCGATTCATATATGTATATTGCAAAGATTCGCGTACGATAGATACAGAAATGGCTATATCAATATCAAGTATAGCTTGAGAGATACCGGAATTTTGACATAAATTACTGATAGCATTTCCATATATTTTAAAAAAGTGACGCTTATTATACGACGCGGACGTATCGAAAGCTTCAATTAAAAATTTCTAGTTTCTTTTAAATAAAAATAGTGCCAAAATAAATTCAAATCAACAAGATACCTGAGACAATAGAAGAAACTATGCTGCCATTCTCTTTTAAAGTATATATTGCTACCTGTAGAACGCATTTCACGATCGCTCTATCAACGTACGCTCTTCAAAAGATTTTGAAACTTTTTCAAGACTCTATCATGTTCTAGGAAAGTTCTTAGAAAGTGTGTAAAGAATGCCGGTATTTTCCGCACGATCGCTAAACAATCTCCAATGCAATTGAGATTATATACGCAAAAGTTTTAGGAAATATATAATAAGTGAACAAATTACCTCTCTCTAAAAGATTAAAAGAAATTATATCGACGTATTTGCGTATTTTTAATTAAATATTACTCATCTAAAGTTACGTATCTAATCATATATAAATCATACTAAATTAACGGTAAAACGTGTAGAATTTGGATGAAAATTCTACTTTGTCGATGTCAGCAGTTTCTTGCGTGTAATACGTTAGCGATCGTGCAAAAGCATCATAACGCATTTTCCTCCTCTGTTGTTCCATAAATTTCTACATTTAGAATTCTAGGTGGTTGATTTATGTGTCCTTCTACAACGGTGGAGTACATCTGAGAGAGTTTCCCGGGTCCGAAATTATGCAATAATTATGCGTTGATTAAAGAAGATCCGCGCTGCGTTGTAACACGAATGCTAACGAAGACGTTACTCAGAAATAAGGAATAGCAATTTCAGAGAAATGCACGCGTGCGTATCTTTACGCATTTTGCTTCGTTTAATCACAAAGGAATACTGAAAGCGGGTACTTAAAATGTGGAAGCGGAACAAATGAATTAAGTTCAAAATTTATGATGAGTATATATATGTAAACATTTATCAATTTTCCATTTATTTTACCGGAATCATCAAAGTAACACGGGATAATTTCAAGTGATAATTTCAATAGTGTCATAAAATATTTTAAATTGCGCGAGGTAAATTGTGGGAGAGGGCAGTAAAAGTATCCATTACAAAATTGGGCGAATGATAAACGAGCAGAAGCGTCGCTTTTCTTTGCGAGAAAACTGCTTTCTTGGGGAGATACTTCTACCGGCGTGAAACATTTTGCGAATCGGTAGTCTGTAACAAGAGTCTCGAAGAGATCAGATAACTTTCTCGTAGCGCTTCATCACCAAGACAGAAGTCTTGAAGAAGACGTGAAGAGTCGCGTATAGGGTCGACGGGAAGTCGACGGGAAGTTGATAACACGAATCTACGAAACAGGTCTATTAAATGAGCTCAAGCGAAACGGAGGAAGCGAAATAAGCTAACCCGCCGAACACATGACATCGTCGTCTGCCTTCAGTATCAAGGCAACACGTCATCAACGTAAAAAGCAGCTGGCCGTAAAAGACAAGAAGTATCAACATATCGCCAATAATATCGGCGGAAATCGGAAGAGATATGAGATAACTAAGAAACAAGAATAAAGCACATGTGAAGAGAGAAAGGGCAAAAACGTAACATACTTTGATTTAAAAAGATGTGCGGAAAATTCTATAATATTTTTCAATTCTAAACTTCCAAAATTTATCAATTAAATTCCTGCGATGCTCTCGAAAAGCTATTTCGCTTTATTTGCGTACGCTAGCGATGCAGGAAACTTTATACCCCGTGTATTTAGTTTAATGATCTTTACTTTACTGTTTGTTTTTAGTCTGCTCTTTTTCTATTACGCAAAAAATAGCTCAGCAAATAGTTCAGCAAACAATGGCGCTATAAAAAAAGCAAACCCATCTAACACGAGTACGAAGAAAGATATTAAGATTTACTCCGATGATAAAGATGCATCAAGAACGCGCACAAAAGACGTGTGCAAAAATAAAATTCAAACACGACATACCAAAGCATTTGAAGACGAAACTTTGTCTACGAAAGCAGTGGGAAGAGTACAAGATATAAAAGAGAGCACGTGGATGTGAATCTTTTGCATATTAAAGAGACTAGAAAAACATGAAACACCACAAATTAATAGTGTGATATCTATGAGCAAAGAGATAAGCAATACAACAGTCCCGAAACTAAGAATCGACTTTATTAATAAAAAAGCAAGTATTAAGAAATCTCGCAAGTGTTGTCCTTGTTCCCTGCGAATTGATGGACCCCGGTGCTGGCCCTGAGATCCATTTCACGGCACGGCACGACATAGGCCAAATTTATCATTATTCATCCATTTGCAATTATAAAAGTTATTCAGCTTTATATAATGCCAGTAACCACAACCAGAAAAATGTTAATGTTAGTTATATTTTTCAACTAAAGACGAGAATATTTAGACTATTGATATATTACATAATGTCATTATCCATCGAATACTAAGAACCCCACTGCAGGAAGGAACGAATCCCGGATCTTCCGGATTGTCTCCCGACAACGATCATTTGGGCAGTGAAACAACAACGACAATCACCGTTTTTCATAAATGCAAATTATGCAATTTTTCAATATGTATTCGTGGGAGGAAATATTCTTCCATTATTAGAAGAGACACATCTTTTTCTCCCGTAATGAAGATATATATCCATTATCAAAGTATATATCTATCTTGCTAAAAAATAAATACAAACACGGATAGAATAATTCTTAAGAAAAAGTAGCTACAAAAAATATATTTAATAAAACGATTTAATTGAGGGTTTCCATACAAGAGAAATGTAAATCGACTTACATCTCTATTTTCTTTTGTTGCAAAAAAGAAAATCAGTAAACCTTAAAGTTAATACCTTGTAAATTTGATTGGCAGCGAAAAGTGCGTTAAAAAAGCTCGCCAAAAGCGTTTTTCAATTTTTGTAGCTTGACTCTCAGTTTCTTTGAGCAGTGCCTTTGAGCGGACCCTCAGTGCCTTTAAGCAGTGAACAAACATCAGCAAGATAGCGGCCGCCATGGATAACGACGATTATGATTCTCCATATGATTGTGAAACAGTACATAATCAAGATTAAGATCTCACGGTACATGCCATTTATAATAGCAAATGGTGCTGAGATCATTATGGATTTGGAGAAACTTCTGCTTAAAGTAGTTCGGCGCGGCAAGCGCACGAAGATCTCCAAGGCTGTGCAGTTGAAATATTCCTCCAACAGCATTTAAGTATGGGAAGATTACAATGGTCTACTGCTTAAAGCATATCCTCTGAATGTTAAAAAGCTATTTCAGAGTTGGGGCACTGTAAACTGGAGCCAAATGCAATATCAAAAAAGAAATAGACAAATGTAAGAAATGTCCTACATTCTTGCAAAACGTCTCCAAAAAAAGAAAAACGCTTTTTTACATGGACTTGACGGAAGAAGCCCATGAAGATGGTGATACAAGCGCCAATGACGACTCTGATCTTGATATTTAAGTAATATCTATGTTGTAATTGCTTTTTGCAATAAATTTTTAAGTGACATAAATAATATGGTTTTTTTCTATTTTGTCCCCTAAAACTAATGTTGTCATGCAACAGGATGTAAGTATCATTAAATAAAATCGTTTTTTTACACTTTTTCTAATATATTAAAATAGTTTTACTTATTGCAAAAATTCATAAAAGTTTTAGGAAAAAAACGAAACAAATTTTATAGCACGCTTTTATTTTAGTAATTTGACAGTTAATATTAAAAAGTTATTTTTTTTCCTTAAAATGGAGTTTTCTTGATTTACATCCCTCTTGTATGAAAGCTCTCAATTGATTCTAAACTAACAGGATTTACAAGGCTTAAAAAGTGGTAGTTTTTTTTATTAAAAACCAAAAGTTAAAAAATAAAATATACCCGTTTGTAACCACATTCTTTATTAGAGATAAACGTATTTTTTATTTTTTTTAATATTTTTTTTTTAACTTTCTATCTATTTTCCATCTTTCTTTATTTTAAAAAGAATTATTATTTATTATATCCATGTTTACTTGACTATTACGGTCTTTTCATCAATGAGATAAAACTACTATTGACAGCATCAATGGGAGAATATTTATCGAAAAGAATATGATCTTTTCTTATAAAAGAAAAGTACATATATGATATCTCATGACTTTTATAGCTGTCGTCGCCGAATCATGCCGAAACCACTGCTTTCGAGAATCCGGGTTCAAATTCAATAAAACCTGGGATTAATTCTGGCTCTGCAACGGGGACCTCTAATTTTCAACGGAAATATATATATTACCGATTTGGGAAGTTTACTTATACGACGTGCATATGCAAAAAGAGATCCCCCGCAAACAGATCTCCCAACAAAAACCAAAACAAAAATTTTAATGGCTCCGCACTGAAAGATGAACGGAAAAATGAATGCGTGTTTAAATTCACATATGTCACATACGTTTAAATATACACGTATATTTTTGAATAATTCTAAAACATGTGGTTGCGGTTCCATTACCGATGGAACTTACAAATTAGAAGTTCAAGTAACAAATCATGAACATGAGAATTACTTCACAAAGGGTGAACAGGTCGAAATAAAAGGATATGTAAAAATAGCAAGTTAGTAACAATGTAATCTTCGCGTGTACTTGACGCGAGACACTACCGTGTCTCTTGATAATAAATTTGACCTTGAATTTTGAAACAATAAGGTCCTCTTTTTGTATTGAAATTAATCAAATTAGTATTAAAGGATGCAAAAGAAAATGCACTATTATAACCTCGCAGATTTTCAAAAAAATTTTTGAATTTTTGATTTCCAGAAAAATCGTCTCTACTCTTGGAAGCATCTTTCATCATAATGAAAAAAACTCCGTCTAATTGCTGAGACGCTATAAAAAAAGCACCGTCTAACACGGGTACGAAGAAAAAGATCGTTGAGGTACAATTCCACCTATGTGAACAATTTCATGGTATCGCTTGTATCAGCGATGAGTGGTCACGGGACCGAAATCTCCCCTATGTTTTCCGCTTTCTTATCACCAAGCGGATTAGTGCCATAGTACAGACGCTCTGTAAAAATTAAAATCTCCTATGTGTTTTTTTTTTCTTTCTTTTCTTGGATCGTATATCAATAATCTTTAATGTATCTATCGTTCTTCTATTTCATTTTCTAAATTTTTTAGTTTTATAATTTGTTTATTAATTATTCTTACTTAATAAACTTTTTACACACATTTTATAACTTATTATGACATTTTATTGCCTTATTTATAAACATTATTTGTATTTTTTTTTATAACCGTGGTCCATTTACACGAGTGACAGTCGAAGTCAGCGACATATAAAATCACGTGACTTATTTATCGCTGAATATGAGCGACACCATGAACATGTACAATGAGGAGCATTAATGAGCCTTTGAATTGTCAATTTTCAGATTTACTACGATGACGAAGTGCCAAGTACGATCAGGGTACGTATTACGAACTTTTATATTCAAGATAGATTTCGATCAGAATTTCCGTTATATTTTTTAAGAAAAACGGAATAATTCCGATCGGACTCTATTCTAAAAAGTTTTATACCATAAACATTCACATTTACGCCTTATGTTACGCAGGTCAAGCAAGCAGGCAAAAACCGGATCAAGCCGGATCTTGACAAACATATCTAATAAGATGCATAAAGACCGTGAGTAGAGACACTGTTAAAAAAATCCATCGAATTCGAAAATAATATTGAAATCCCACCGTTGTGACAGTCGAAGTCAGCGACATATAAAATCACGTGACTTATTTATCGCTGAATATGAGCGACACCATGAACATGTACAATGAGGAGCATTAATGAGCCTTTGAATTGTCAATTTTCAGATTTACTACGATGACGATTTGGCAAGTACGATCAGGGTACGTATTACGAACTTTTATATTCAAGATAGATTTCGATCAGAATTTCCGTTATATTTTTTTAAGAAAAACGGAATAATTCCGATCAAACTCTATTCTAAAAAGTTTTATACCATAAACATTCACATTTACGCCTTATGTTACGCAGGTCAAGCAAGCAGGCAAAAACCGGATCAAGCCGGATCTTGACAAACATATCTAATAAGATGCATAAAGACCGTGAGTAGAGACACTGTTAAAAAAATCCATCGAATTCGAAAATAATATTGAAATCCCACCGTTGTGACAGTCGAAGTCAGCGACATATAAAATCACGTGACTTATTTATCGATGAATATGAGCGACACCATGAACATGTACAATGAGGAGCATTAATGAGCCTTTGAATTGTCAATTTTCAGATTTACTACGATGACGATTTGGCAAGTACGTCAGGGTACGTATTACGAACTTTTATATTCAAGATAGATTTCGATCAGAATTTCCGTTATATTTTTAAGAAAAACGGAATAATTCCGATCGGACTCTATTCTAAAAAGTTTTATACCATAAACATTCACATTTACGCCTTATGTTACGCAGGTCAAGCAAGCAGGCAAAAACCGGATCAAGCCGGATCTTGACAAACATATCCAATAAGATGCATAAAGACCGTGAGTAGAGACACTGTTAAAAAAATCCATCGAATTCGAAAATAATATTGAAATCCCACCGTTGTGACAGTCGAAGTCAGCGACATATAAAATCACGTGACTTATTTATCGCTGAATATGAGCGACACCATGAACATGTACAATGAGGAGCATTAATGAGCCTTTGAATTGTCAATTTTCAGATTTACTACGATGACGATTTGGCAAGTACGACAGGGTACGTATTACGAACTTTTATATTCAAGATAGATTTCGATCAGAATTTCCGTTATATTTTTTAAGAAAAACGGAATAATTCCGATCGGACTCTATTCTAAAAAGTTTTATACCATAAACATTCACATTTACGCCTTATGTTACGCAGGTCAAGCAAGCAGGCAAAAACCGGATCAAGCCGGATCTTGACAAACATATCCTAATAAGATGCATAAAGACCGTGAGTAGAGACACTGTTAAAAAAATCCATCGAATTCGAAAATAATATTGAAATCCCACCGTTGTGACAGTCGAAGTCAGCGACATATAAAATCACGTGACTTATTTATCGCTGAATATGAGCGACACCATGAACATGTACAATGAGGAGCATTAATGAGCCTTTGAATTGTCAATTTTCAGATTTACTACGATGACGATTTAGCAAGTACGACAGGGTACGTATTACGAACTTTTATATTCAAGATAGATTTCGATCAGAATTTCCGTTATATTTTTTAAGAAAAACGGAATAATTCCGATCGGACTCTATTCTAAAAAGTTTTATACCATAAACATTCACATTTACGCCTTATGTTACGCAGGTCAAGCAAGCAGGCAAAAACCGGATCAAGCCGGATCTTGACAAACATATCTAATAAGATGCATAAAGACCGTGAGTAGAGACACTGTTAAAAAAATCCATCGAATTCGAAAATAATATTGAAATCCCACCGTTGTGACAGTCAAAGTCAGCGACATATAAAATCACGTGACTTATTTATCGCTGAATATGAGCGACACCATGAACATGTACAATGAGGAGCATTAATGAGCCTTTGAATTGTCAATTTTCAGATTTACTACGATGACGATTTGGCAAGTACGATCAGGGTACGTATTACGAACTTTTATATTCAAGATAGATTTCGATCAGAATTTCCGTTATATTTTTAAGAAAAACGGAATAATTCCGATCGGACTCTATTCTAAAAAGTTTTATACCATAAACATTCACATTTACGCCTTATGTTACGCAGGTCAAGCAAGCAGGCAAAAACCGGATCAAGCCGGATCTTGACAAACATATCTAATAAGATGCATAAAGACCGTGAGTAGAGACACTGTTAAAAAAATCCATCGAATTCGAAAATAATATTGAAATCCCACCGTTGTGACAGTCAAAGTCAGCGACATATAAAATCACGTGACTTATTTATCGCTGAATATGAGCGACACCATGAACATGTACAATGAGGAGCATTAATGAGCCTTTGAATTGTCAATTTTCAGATTTACTCCGATGACGAATTGGCCAAGTACATCAGGGTACGTATTACGAACTTTTATATTCAAGATAGATTTCGATCAGAATTTCCGTTATATTTTTTAAGAAAAACGGAATAATTCCGATCGGACTCTATTCTAAAAAGTTTTATACCATAAACATTCACATTTACGCCTTATGTTACGCAGGTCAAGCAAGCAGGCAAAAACCGGATCAAGCCGGATCTTGACAAACATATCTAATAAGATGCATAAAGACCGTGAGTAGAGACACTGTTAAAAAAAATCCATCGAATTCGAAAATAATATTGAAATCCCACCGTTGTGACAGTCGAAGTCAGCGACATATAAATCACGTGACTTATTTATCGCTGAATATGAGCGACACCATGAACATGTACAATGAGGAGCATTAATGAGCCTTTGAATTGTCAATTTTCAGATTTACTACGATGACGATTTGGCAAGTACGACAGGGTACGTATTACGAACTTTTATATTCAAGATAGATTTCGATCAGAATTTCCGTTATATTTTTTAAGAAAAACGGAATAATTCCGATCGGACTCTATTCTAAAAAGTTTTATACCATAAACATTCACATTTACGCCTTATGTTACGCAGGTCAAGCAAGCAGGCAAAAACCGGATCAAGCCGGATCTTGACAAACATATCTAATAAGATGCATAAAGACCGTGAGTAGAGACACTGTTAAAAAAATCCATCGAATTCGAAAATAATATTGAAATCCCACCGTTGTGACAGTCGAAGTCAGCGACATATAAAATCACGTGACTTATTTATCGCTGAATATGAGCGACACCATGAACATGTACAATGAGGAGCATTAATGAGCCTTTGAATTGTCAATTTTCAGATTTACTACGATGACGATTTGGCAAGTACGTCAGGGTACGTATTACGAACTTTTATATTCAAGATAGATTTCGATCAGAATTTCCGTTATATTTTTTAAGAAAAACGGAATAATTCCGATCGGACTCTATTCTAAAAAGTTTTATACCATAAACATTCACATTTACGCCTTATGTTACGCAGGTCAAGCAAGCAGGCAAAAACCGGATCAAGCCGGATCTTGACAAACATATCCAATAAGATGCATAAAGACCGTGAGTAGAGACACTGTTAAAAAAATCCATCGAATTCGAAAATAATATTGAAATCCCACCGTTGTGACAGTCGAAGTCAGCGACATATAAAATCACGTGACTTATTTATCGCTGAATATGAGCGACACCATGAACATGTACAATGAGGAGCATTAATGAGCCTTTGAATTGTCAATTTTCAGATTTACTCCGATGACGAAGTGCCAAGTACATCAGGGTACGTATTACGAACTTTTATATTCAAGATAGATTTCGATCAGAATTTCCGTTATATTTTTTTAAGAAAAACGGAATAATTCCGATCAAACTCTATTCTAAAAAGTTTTATACCATAAACATTCACATTTACGCCTTATGTTACGCAGGTCAAGCAAGCAGGCAAAAACCGGATCAAGCCGGATCTTGACAAACATATCTAATAAGATGCATAAAGACCGTGAGTAGAGACACTGTTAAAAAAATCCATCGAATTCGAAAATAATATTGAAATCCCACCGTTGTGACAGTCGAAGTCAGCGACATATAAAATCACGTGACTTATTTATCGCTGAATATGAGCGACTCCATGAACATGTACAATGAGGAGCATTAATGAGCCTTTGAATTGTCAATTTCAGATTTACTACGATGACGATTTGGCAAGTACGACAGGGTACGTATTACGAACTTTATATTCAAGATAGATTTCGATCAGAATTTCCGTTATATTTTTTAAGAAAAACGGAATAATTCCGATCGGACTCTATTCTAAAAAGTTTTATACCATAAACATTCACATTTACGCCTTATGTTACGCAGGTCAAGCAAGCAGGCAAAAACCGGATCAAGCCGGATCTTGACAAACATATCTAATAAGATGCATAAAGACCGTGAGTAGAGACACTGTTAAAAAAATCCATCGAATTCGAAAATAATATTGAAATCCCACCGTTGTGACAGTCGAAGTCAGCGACATATAAAATCACGTGACTTATTTATCGCTGAATATGAGCGACACCATGAACATGTACAATGAGGAGCATTAATGAGCCTTTGAATTGTCAATTTTCAGATTTACTACGATGACGAATTGGCCAAGTACATCAGGGTACGTATTACGAACTTTTATATTCAAGATAGATTTCGATCAGAATTTCCGTTATATTTTTTAAGAAAAACGGAATAATTCCGATCGGACTCTATTCTAAAAAGTTTTATACCATAAACATTCACATTTACGCCTTATGTTACGCAGGTCAAGCAAGCAGGCAAAAACCGGATCAAGCCGGATCTTGACAAACATATCTAATAAGATGCATAAAGACCGTGAGTAGAGACACTGTTAAAAAAATCCATCGAATTCGAAAATAATATTGAAATCCCACCGTTGTGACAGTCGAAGTCAGCGACATATAAAATCACGTGACTTATTTATCGCTGAATATGAGCGACACCATGAACATGTACAATGAGGAGCATTAATGAGCCTTTGAATTGTCAATTTTCAGATTTACTACGATGACGATTGGCAAGTACGACAGGGTACGTATTACGAACTTTTATATTCAAGATAGATTTCGATCAGAATTTCCGTTATATTTTTTAAGAAAAACGGAATAATTCCGATCGGACTCTATTCTAAAAAGTTTATACCATAAACATTCACATTTACGCCTTATGTTACGCAGGTCAAGCAAGCAGGCAAAAACCGGATCAAGCCGGATCTTGACAAACATATCTAATAAGATGCATAAAGACCGTGAGTAGAGACACTGTTAAAAAAATCCATCGAATTCGAAAATAATATTGAAATCCCACCGTTGTGACAGTCGAAGTCAGCGACATATAAAATCACGTGACTTATTTATCGCTGAATATGAGCGACACCATGAACATGTACAATGAGGAGCATTAATGAGCCTTTGAATTGTCAATTTTCAGATTTACTCCGATGACGAAGTGCCAAGTACATCAGGGTACGTATTACGAACTTTTATATTCAAGATAGATTTCGATCAGAATTTCCGTTATATTTTTTAAGAAAAACGGAATAATTCCGATCGGACTCTATTCTAAAAAGTTTTATACCATAAACATTCACATTTACGCCTTATGTTACGCAGGTCAAGCAAGCAGGCAAAAACCGGATCAAGCCGGATCTTGACAAACATATCTAATAAGATGCATAAAGACCGTGAGTAGAGACACTGTTAAAAAAATCCATCGAATTCGAAAATAATATTGAAATCCCACCGTTGTGACAGTCGAAGTCAGCGACATATAAAATCACGTGACTTATTTATCGCTGAATATGAGCGACACCATGAACATGTACAATGAGGAGCATTAATGAGCCTTTGAATTGTCAATTTTCAGATTTACTACGATGACGATTTGGCAAGTACGTCAGGGTACGTATTACGAACTTTTATATTCAAGATAGATTTCGATCAGAATTTCCGTTATATTTTTTTAAGAAAAACGGAATAATTCCGATCGGACTCTATTCTAAAAAGTTTTATACCATAAACTCTGATTCACATTTACGCCTTATGTTACGCAGGTCAAGCAAGACAGCAAAAACGAACGAATCAAGCGCGAAAGTGTTGGCAGACATAAAAAATAAGATGCCTAAAGACCGTGAGTAGAGACTCTGTTAAAAAAATCCATCGAATTCGAAAATAATATTGAAATCCCACCGTTGTGACAGTCGAAGTCAGCGACATATAAAATCACGTGACTTATTTATCGCTGAATATGAGCGACACCATGAACATGTACAATGAGGAGCATTAATGAGCCTTTGAATTGTCAATTTTCAGATTTACTCCGATGACGAAGTGCCAAGTACATCAGGGTACGTATTACGAACTTTTATATTCAAGATAGATTTCGATCAGAATTTCCGTTATATTTTTTTAAGAAAAACGGAATAATTCCGATCGGACTCTATTCTAAAAAGTTTTATACCATAAACATTCACATTTACGCCTTATGTTACGCAGGTCAAGCAAGAAGGCAAAAACCGGATCAAGCCGGATCTTGACAAACATATCTAATAAGATGCATAAAGACCGTGAGTAGAGACACTGTTAAAAAAATCCATCGAATTCGAAAATAATATTGAAATCCCACCGTTGTGACAGTCGAAGTCAGCGACATATAAAATCACGTGACTTATTTATCGATGAATATTAGCGACACCATGAACATGTACAATGAGGAGCATTAATGAGCCTTTGAATTGTCAATTTTCAGATTTACTACGATGACGATTTGGCAAGTACGTCAGGGTACGTATTACGAACTTTTATATTCAAGATAGATTTCGATCAGAATTTCCGTTATATTTTTTAAGAAAAACGGAATAATTCCGATCGGACTCTATTCTAAAAAGTTTTATACCATAAACATTCACATTTACGCCTTATGTTACGCAGGTCAAGCAAGCAGGCAAAAACCGGATCAAGCCGGATCTTGACAAACATATCCAATAAGATGCATAAAGACCGTGAGTAGAGACACTGTTAAAAAAATCCATCGAATTCGAAAATAATATTGAAATCCCACCGTTGTGACAGTCGAAGTCAGCGACATATAAAATCACGTGACTTATTTATCGCTGAATATGAGCGACACCATGAACATGTACAATGAGGAGCATTAATGAGCCTTTGAATTGTCAATTTTCAGATTTACTACGATGACGATTTGGCAAGTACGTCAGGGTACGTATTACGAACTTTTATATTCAAGATAGATTTCGATCAGAATTTCCGTTATATTTTTTAAGAAAAACGGAATAATTCCGATCGGACTCTATTCTAAAAAGTTTTATACCATAAACATTCACATTTACGCCTTATGTTACGCAGGTCAAGCAAGCAGGCAAAAACCGGATCAAGCCGGATCTTGACAAACATATCTAATAAGATGCATAAAGACCGTGAGTAGAGACACTGTTAAAAAAATCCATCGAATTCGAAAATAATATTGAAATCCCACCGTTGTGACAGTCAAAGTCAGCGACATATAAAATCACGTGACTTATTTATCGCTGAATATGAGCGACACCATGAACATGTACAATAAGGAGCATTAATGAGCCTTTGCAATGTCAATTTTCAGATTTACTACGATGACGATTTGGCAAGTACGACAGGGTACGTATTACGAACTTTTATATTCAAGATAGATTTCGATCAAAATTTCCGTTATATTTTTTTAAGAAAAACGGAATAATTCCGATCGGACTCTATTCTAAAAAGTTTTATACCATAAACTCTGATTCACATTTACGCCTTATGTTACGCAGGTCAAGCAAGCAGGTCAAACCGGCAAAAACCGGATCAAGCCGGATCTTGGCAGATATATCAAATAAGATGCCTAAAGACCGTGAGTAGAGACTCTGTTAAAAATCCATCAAATTCGAAAATAATATTGAAATCCCACCATTCAACTCAGCGTCCGGAAAGGAAGGCGCAGCGGGTGGTACAATGGTGGATAACGAAACGCTTAATCACGTATACAGTAGCGACAAAAGTTATGGACTATTATTACTATTGCATTGATCAAATATGCAGCACAATTATGTAATTTAGCCATTGACATCACATGTGTCAAGGAGTTAATCAAGTAGTAATGATAAGATACAAGCCTTCTCAATTAAAAGATAAAATGAAAATTCGAGAAAAATTTTTAGAAACACTGTCGACTATTCTTGGAAAAGTCAACTTACAGTTAAAATTAGAAGAAACTTGGTTTTCAGTTAGATTATGTAAGGTCGCTCCACCAGTTAGGTCGCTCAAATATATTTTATTTTATTATTTTTTGATACTGGCGAAGAAATGTCTCAGTCATAGATTATGTAAATTTGGTAAAGTAAGATATTTTGATGGTGAATCAATTAGTGCTGGAGTAAAGAAAATATATAGATTAATTCTAGATATCAATGATGGTGTATGCTCTATTATATCATCATTATCTACCATCATACTATAACAGAATCCTTAGCAAAGTTTGATTATACTCCTGATACTGCATTCATCATTAATCAATTTCATATTTTGAATTATTTGCATAGAAAGAAAATATTATTCATAACAGACACAGACACAGATTGGACTCACAATCAGTACTTGTTCCACCCATCTGACTTCGGAGGTATAACTCTTTCGACTTATCAATCCCATTTTGTCAGAGGAAATGACGAGATAAATTACCCATCTGGTTGGGGATATTCATGACTCTAAAAAGAATGATGCCTGAAATTTATAATAGAGTTATAAGTATCAATCAATTTGAGAAAAAATTAGGAAATCCAGACTTGAGAAAACTAATAGAGAATATATTTTCTCTCAATATCAAAAATCTACCTACTATTGAAAGTTTATTTAAAAATATGGCTCTTAATCACATAACATCCGATCGCGTTACTAATCCTGAAGTTAGGAAATTGTTTGAAGGAGAAAGAAATTATTCATTAGATGAATTGGTGGACATAATTAAAAATATGAAGCCGATGGTATTATCAATAGCTCATGAAATATTAAGAAATTCAAATGCTGGTATATTGAACTCGTTAAAAACAAAATTTACTAATATCCAAACTATCAATAAAATTACACAAGAAGAAAATCAAAAAGATTTTTTAAATATGATGAAAATAAATAATAAGAAATTGATTAAGATTTTAAGAAATAGGAAACTCCTGTCTGAAAATCCTTATGCAAGAGATATATTTGAGAAATAGCTATGTCCTACTCATTTAGCAAGATTCTTGAGACAAGAACACTGGGGGATAGAGATGATAGGTGAAACACGATCCAATCCTTGTCATCAATTTTATATTAAACCAATAGATCTATGTTCAGAGTTTGAGTTACAAAATTCAATATTGATACAAATCAGTGAATGATATGCTTTAACATAGAAAACGAATTATTTGAAAGATGGACCTTTTACTGCTTATATAGGTTCTGCAACCAAGAAAAAAGTAAAAAAAATCATCATTAGACATCTCATCAAAAACCAGTTATGCCAAATCATTACAACAGTTAGTTTTAATGAGATCTTGGATGATCCGATTAGGTTGCAAAAATATTGCAAGATTACTTAATGACCTAATAAAAGAAAAGATAATTACTCATATAGATGAAGAAGAATTGGAGGAAAATAATGGGTGTGCGCAAAATTATGGAGATCATATTATCCATCGATTTCGAGCTATTATCGAAAGGAGAACGGCGATAACTAATTTTTTGCCGATTTCAGCTACTCATTTTAAACAATCAACAAATAATCTTGCTGGAATAACAGCTGGTGGACGAGACTTTACAAAACATTTTCAATTAATTCTTTTGATGAATATCGCGAGATTTGATCAAGAATCTACTGGAATGATTAACTTAACTAAACACGTCATTGAACTAAACGACCTTACTCCACACCGACAGAAACCTTATCGACGAAGCGAGGTTGTCTGTGAGTTTATTAATAAAGAAATCGATCGGTTACTGGAAAAGGGATACGTAACGTATAGTAATAGCGATTGGGCGTGTTCACCGGTCGTGACCCCGAAAGCGAACGGAGGACTCAGATTTTGTATAGATTATCGTCCGATGAATCGAAAAACCGTTAAACCAGCTTTCCCGCTCCAACACATGAAATCAATCTTGTCGCAGTTACATCAAGCTAAAATAATTTCAACTCTAGACATGAGTGAAGCCTTCCATCAAATTCCTATGGATGAAAGTAGTCGGAAATACACGGCGTTCGTCGTCGAAGGTAAGGGGTTACTAGAATGGGTCAGAATGCCGTATGGCTCAACCGGAGCTCCTTCCACGTTCCAACGTTTAATGGATGAACTAAAACGGCGAATCAAGAAGCTAATTTTAGGAAGAAATCTTCCGAGTAAATGGGCCGACCAAGTGTTCGCGTATCTGGATGATTGGATAATAGCCAGTCAAGACCTTGATGAACACCTCGCGCTCTTGTCACTATTGTTCGAAGTTCTGCGGGAGGCAAAATTAATAATTAATCGCGATAAAAGTAGTTTCGCTTGTAAAGAGGTCAAATTTCTCGGCTATATTGTTGACGAATTTGGTATGAGACCAAACCCGGAAAAAATACAACTTGCAAAACAACGATCCTCAGTCGAAGCCGCTGATCTACCCTAAATATTTGACTCATCCCGACGATGTGGCCGCTCTCATAGAGGCTGTTAAGTTTAGCATCCGATTATCGGAGACCCAGGCGCTCAAAAGGTACGGTTTCGAGTTGGACCAAATTCCCGTGAAGAACTGCGAGCACCTCAAGTTCGGTTGCGACGCTTACTGGGAATGCGCGGTTCGTCATGACACCGCACCCGAGAATCATCAGGCAGGATCTTGCAAAATGGGACCGCCAGACGATCCACTGGCCGTGGTTGTGTGACGTCACATAAATTAAATTTTATTTCTTTTTCCAAATTCCCTTTAAAACTACCGCATCCTCAAAGTAATGGCTCCATCGAGCGATCGCATCATGTACTAACTGAATACTTAAAAGTCCGGGTCAATAACAGAGACGATTGGGACGATCAAGTACCTCTGGCTATAATGTTCTCCTACAATATTAGTGTACACGAGAGAACTAACTATTCTCCATTCGAACTGATTTTCGGACGATTACCCAGATTACCCTCTTCCCATCCACCGTTAGAAGAGGAAACCCTCTCCTGCATAAAACGTCTTATTCAAAAATATTGTTTTGCATTCACGAGATTTTGTCATGAATTCTACTTTGCAACAATCTCGGATTGGATCACGGGTCAATACTTTTCAGTGCGATACTGGGAATAGAACGTAAAAATCTTGTATGCCTCTGAATCCAAAAACAATTAGCAGAAGAAGTGAATCTTTTTCAATGCGAGGGTTCGCATTCGTTTAAATGTTATCTATTGCGATTGAAAGCGAGGGATGTTTTGAGCCAAGTGAATTCTTTTTAATGAGAGAGCTAGCATTCGATAGAATTCTATTGAATGCGATAGAATGAGAGGAATATTTGAAATGAATTGAATCCTTTTTAATGCGAAAATTCGCATTCGTTTGAAGGTTATCGATTGCGATTGAATGCGAGGAATATTTTAAGCTAAGTGAATTATTTTTAATGCGTAAGATCGTATTTGTTAAAATTTTGCGTTTCAACACCGCAGCCAGGCGCGTTTTCTGATAAAATTTCCAGATGAAGCAGAACCTACTAACAAAGATAAGAAAGGCCTTTCCGAAGAAGAACGACAGGAAGGAATGGAAGCCTCCTTACCAAATTGGGAAAGTAGACATCCGGAACAAGCAATGCAATTTAATGCACAGAATGCTGTTAACCAAATGTACGAACCTGAAAATTGCAGCAACCCATCGGTTCCATCAAATAATTTCCATTCTTTTCCATCCACACTTTCCATTCTTCCAAGTGATGTAACGTTAAACGAAGTAGTGTCATTATAAGAGATTGTGACCATTGGTATGTCACAGAATTCTTTCAGACAATTCCGTGACATATCCATCGTCAGGCTGCCCGATTTCATATGAAAATTATTTCATATGAAATCGGGCAATGTCACGGAATTGTTTGAAAGAATTCCATGACACACCAATGTAATTTACTTAGATTATAAACCAAAGAAACTCTTATTCTATTCATCGTTTATTGTGATATTTCAAATATTTTTTTAAGTATTACTTCAGACTGATTGTGAGATATATTAGCTAATACCCTGAGAGTACAACATATAGTAGAGCTTTATAAAGCAGCTTTACTTAATTCTTAAGCAAGTTTCATTTTCTCACCTGCTGTATTTATAATTAAACGATTGTAATAAAAAAATTATAATTATAAAATTTGTCTATTTCTACTTTGTCGTAGAAAGGAATATGAACTTCCATTTGCTTCCGAATCCTTTTCAATACTAAGCATTGATGCCAAAAGTCGCATTCGGCGCGGATGAATTTAATGCGATCCAATACTTTTCAATGCGAAGCATCAACAACCACTGCTGTCTCACATTCAGCGCGGTAAAGTTTTATGCGAACCAATACTTTTCAATCCCTTTCTTCGCATCAGAAAGCAGAATTCAGAAGTATTCAAAAATATCAATACTTTTTAATTCTTTTCAATTTTATGCAGGGTCCTTACCTACCCGTAATACCTGATCGATCTGTTTGACACAATTAAAGATATTCAAGCTAAAGCTCGCGAGAATTTGATAAGAGCCAAAGAAAGAAGTAAGCGATATTACGATCGTCGCGTTAATATCGCTCGATTCCAACCGGAAGATTATGTATTTTTATTGAAGGAACCTCGGAGGGGTAAATTTGCTGACCAATATACCGGTCCACATTTAATTCTGGAAGTTTATGATAATCATAACAAATACAATTAAAATACAATTCAGGGACAAGACACGATTAGTCCACATGAATAAATTAAAACCCGCGTTAGTTGATCCAGGATGAAAACTATTTATTCTTTTCAGATTCCAGCCGAGCTGAGCTCAAAACGTTATATCGGATCATAAATGTCCGTGCAAGAACTCGAACTTCTTTGCTAGTACACCTTGAGGATTTATAATAAGAGAACTAACGCAACCGAGTGACTCAGCTGTAGGGAAACCTCACAGCTGTCGCCCTACGGTAGCCAGTTCCGTTTCGTCGTAGCGCACGACCTCGTACGTGGACCATACAACCATCTACGTTGTCCAACGTACAGAGAAGAAATCATTATTTGTCTTCCCTATCATCTTTGTTCCACCTGTATCGATAGTTGCGTACTTCTAAGCAAGTACTTCTGGAAGAAAAACATTAATCCATTACAAGTGACCTTTAGGTATAACAACGTGTATAAACATTTGTATAAAGTCAGCAGGAATTAACTCTATATGCCCTCCCAGAAGAATTCCGATCCGTCAACCGACGAATTCTCGACGAATACCCACTTCTACGTAATTGCGTCTGTACTCGCTCAGAAGGATTCATACGACTCGCGTCTAAGATTCACGCTATTTGCGAAGATTGCTATAATCAAGCGGGCCGACCAAGTACATTCGAGCCTATTCCCTACCACGTTTTGACATTGAACATTCCTAAATCACCCACTTGTAGTCGATGTAAGCGTTTTATACGTTCTAAATCAGAAGCCATCAGTTGTATATATATAGCGAATGTTTATCTTCCTTTTTAATGCTTGTCGGACTAATTCGATATACAAACTACGATCATAATAATATAACTGAGATATACTACGACGTCACGTGCGACCATATTAAAGTTTTAAATTTATATAAGCCAGAAGGTGTCCTCGAGCGACGCCCAAGTACATAAACATGAATAACCACCCAGTCCAGACAACTGAACTCTCAATCCCCAATACTATCCGGTGTCGTTGCACCATCCGCGTTTGGGACAGAATTCTTTTCAGGACCTGTTGTTTAGACTGTAATATGAAAGCCCACGCTAACATACCAGCCAGTAACTTAGAATACGAATTGATAATGAGTCATTGTCTCGTGAGAGGCCCCTATGAAAGCAATTTCTGCCCCAAATGTAACCGAAATCTCACCACAAATCTTCCCATAACTTGTTGCGTCGTTTGTATAGCAAAATACGCTAAGCTTGTAAATTCCTTCCGAAATCAGCAAACCGACATCCGTTACACTAACTTTATCTACGATGTACTAAATGACCATCTTATAATTATCCGTAATCAACCACCATCCATTCAACCTCCTCAACATGGATCATTCCACCATTTAAAATGCTGTTATTCTATTTAGGTCGCCAGCTACTCTCATGCAAATAACATTTGCCTGAAGCATTGAAGTACACGTTCTGCTTCTGGGATTGACTCTTAAATATCGCACATGTAGTGCGCTTATTCAAGTCACACGTAGCAGTGCCCAATTGCTACGTGTGAAAGGAAACCAAGAAATAAAGGAAAATGGAAGAGGAAATTTAATTTGAACAGAGAGGAAATTTACTTTAAATAGATCTTGCGACGCCGACGGTGCGTTATTCCTCTGGGCGGAGTCTTCGCCCAGGGCGAGGCGTGATGAGATTCCCTGTCCCTGGGATTGACTGAGAACGTACACTTATGAACCTCACAAGCTTTTGAAAAATTAATTGCCGTTTATTTTTAAACAAATTCCCCGGGGGGCGAAGCCCCCCAGGGTACAAAGGTACAATATCAAAGGTACGGCAATAGGCCGCACGCCGGTCTTAAATAATGTCATGGGCGGGGGACAAGAGGCACTATGGAATTTCGAATAAATTCCCATCCCGGCCTTATTTGCCTAACGTGTTACGATGCGATAGGTCAGTCAGGACCATGCGATGTAGAAATGTCCCACTTTCTGATTTACGGTCGCGCCGGTTGCGCTAGATGTGCCCGATGTCAACAAGACATGACAAAAAGTCGCTGCGCGGTCGATTATTCGGAATGCTTCCGCGCCTACATGGAATTAGTCGATATAACGCGAGAAAGCGGACATGATCAACAAAAAGAGAAAAAGTCAAGATCAACAAAAGAGATCAACAAAAGTTGACAATCAATTGCCAGTTAGAAGGGTGCGTGGTGTAAGAGTGGCCGATACGAGTATCATGCCGAAGGTCTGGCAAGACGAATGCACCGACAATCATGATCGGTTAAAGAGCGGCAGATTTCATCAAGAAGACCTGGATCGGTTGAATCAAAATTGTTTAATCAAACGATTCGATTACACTGTCCTATTAACATTTCGCTAAGGACATTGTGTTTCCCACACAGATAAGTAACTGAGAGAAATGAAAAAAAAGTAAAGAAGTTTGGAAAACGTAGAATGTTTATATATAAAAAATTGAAAATATATATAAAATTATTCTTAGATAAGTAATGTAAAAATTAAGTGAAATACGCGTGCTCGCGCGCGTGTATTCCACTTCTCTTGCGGATTGTATTGCTTCGAATTTCCCACCGTAGATGAGAAATATAAATTTTATATAACACAAGTTTGTATCCTCCTGACAATTTTATAAAATTTTGATTATTAATTATAATTAGCTTAATTAAGAGATATTATTTGATATATCATTATTATTATTATTTAAAAGCGTGTATTTGTTTGAATAAGTTATGTAATTTATCTGATCCATCGAAGACGATAATTCTTTAGCAAGATTTTATAATTTTACTGATGAAAGAAATCATGTTACACTTTTTTATTAGCATCAAAATTTAAATCAATTATTAATTTAGATATAGAGGGTTTTTAAACCATTGTGATTTTAATCTCAAAATGTTTTGAAGAATTTGCCATTGACAGTTAATGGCAAACAAAATCGACAGCCGAAGACTTCTTAGAGGAAAACATTGCTTTCGTAAAGAAGACTGCTTCTGCCACGGTTTTTGATTGGGGTTTTCCGTGGGACTAGGAAAAATGCCGAGGCAGGGACTAGGGGAGTCGTGAGACGTTGGGTCCTCATGAAGTTACCCCCCCTCCCCTTGTCCGAAGATCTTTAAGAGTAATGGCGACACGAAGAGGACGGCAACTGCGAAGGGCCAAAGAGGGAACTTTCGCAGGATAAACCCTTCGAGGAGGATCCAGGAAAGAAAAAGGGAGGTCGCCCTGGAGACAAGAAGAGAGCCTGGCCAGTTCTCAGTTCGCCGGGGACCTGCCTGAACGGAAGAGGACGTATAGCCCTAAGCCGAATTGGGTTAATAGCAGTAGATTTTTTACTTTATATAAATGTTTAACTTTATATTTGCAAAAATAAAAAATATATAAATTATTAATCTTATTTTAAAATTTTACAGTAAAATAATTGGTTTCATAGATGAAATTAAAGGCCTGAAAATAGTTGAAATATCACTGTTTATTAAAATTTATTTTAAATGATAACAGTAGACATCGAGTACAAGTTGTTGCTTGGAATAAAGAAATTGATCGAACTGAACATCATTTAAAACCTAATCGATAGTTGGAAAAGTCCAACATTACTGTTTGTTAAAATTTATTTTAAATAATAATAGCAGGCATCGAGTACAAGTATTGGCCTGGAATACAGAAATTGATCAAATTAGATATGGGCGATACAGTATCGATATTTCAAATATCGATACGATTAACGATTTATGAAAACAAGGATATATAGAGTGTATTAAAAGATAAAGCCAATGAACTAAAAGATAAAAGAGGAGTTTGAGCAGGAAGAGTTTGAGCAGAAGATAGAGTCCGCACCGGCTACATTGGTGGGTGCTGGGACTATTTTTTTGGGGAACCGAGTCCGCACTGGTGATGTTTTATGAAACAAACCAGTGGGCGCTGGGACTGTTCCCTTTTGAAGATAGAGTCCGCACCGGCTACGCGGGTGGGTGCTAGGACTATTTTTTGGGGGAACAGAGTCCGCACTGGTGATGTTTTATAAAACAAACCTTAACGTATTTTTAATGTAAAGTATACTTGAGAAAGAAATTAATTTTACATTTTACAAATGAAAACATTGAAATTTCTGATTAAAATAATATGTAAAACTTACATTTTTTGTTAAAATTTTTAAATTTTAACTAGAAAAGGATCTGAACTGAAACACAAAATGAATGTATTGTCTACCCTCCCAGAGACTGAAGATTATGTTTGGGTGACATTTCACCATGACCTCCAGCAGTGAAATTATACATTTCGGTAATATCAACAAGCTTATCTCATCCTAGTACTGTGTGCCTTGTTTACAGTTAATCATTTCATGTACCTTATGAATATCTTCACTGACAGTCAACTATTCTCCGCCAACAAGTTCACCCCTCCAGGATTTCCAGGTTATTTTACCTGGTGGAATACACATGCTGGAGGAAACCAAGGGATCTTGCAGAAAATATGGACTCTGATTACTATCATTAACATTGGAAGAGTGATGCACAAGTTACATTTGGATCACAGATTAACTGGATCGGGAGATAATCAAGTGCTGTTTGTTAGACTGAGGAAATCAGCCAAACTCCGGGAAATGATAAATCATATTAAGGATCAACTACGGATAGCCTTTGAAGAAATTGGATTGGCATTGAAAGTGGAGGAGACGTGGGTATCCAGCCGACTCATTTGCAATCAGAGAAAATACTACTTTGATGGAGTTCTCATACCCGGTGGCATCAAGATATCAGCCCGAGCATTTTCTGGGTCTGGAGATATTAATGCAGGATTAAATGCAATGGTCACCACAGCCATAAATGGAGGTGTGGGACTAACCGAACAACACTCTGATTCCATAATTGGTCCAGCATTTGCATATGCTGAGATCTTTCTATCTTTGTTAGGTCATGAACAATGGTCACAGATTGTCCCACATAATCCGAAGCCTTTAATTTTGTTGAGTAAGTTATCCTCTGATTTTAGATTTCTTCCGTTTATACAACTCAATAATTTTCTATACGCAGGACATCAGGACACTCTGAGTGAATCTCTGGCATTACTTAAGTATGTTTGGGAAAATCATCCTGAATATCGGGCCCATATAGCAGTAGCAGTCCGATTCAAAGTAGGATCTAAGACTACAGATTCAAAGCTCCAATTAGTTTTAATCCAACCACTTACAAAAAGTTAAAAAAAGACTATCAAAAGCTTAACCACTAAACTTCATAATTTAATAAAATCGTGGATCGACCTTGAAATTATCGATGATCGCATTTATAGACGTTTGCACCGCATGAATGGGAACCTCCCGAGATGTTATGGGTTGCCGAATATACATAAAAAAGGTTTTCCACTACGCATTATTGTATCAACACTTGGAAGCCCTTTATATAACGCAGCTGCTTTTTTCCACAACATTTTACACAAACAAAATTAAACTCAGAACCTTTAAATAGCCAGTTGAAGTAATATGTATTTAATATGTTTTATGTTTTTTACCAGATTAATTATTAATAGAGAGATATCAATTATAGAGATATCGATTATTTATCCGATTTCCGATCAAGGGAGGACGGTTCCCAGGCCGCAGACCGGACGAGCATATAATTACACACGGAGATAAAACCTTCCTCTTCCACTAGAATACGGAAGAAGTGGTGAGAAGCTCGCGCGAGGGGAGAACGGGAGTTCTGACCACTTATGTATAAACAGGCGCGAAAATCGTCGTAAAATAGTTTTTGCTTGAGCGCATCAGTTTATTTGCCGACAGCTCATTTGCTTAAGCAAAATCATACTCAAACTATTTTCGATCGAAACTCTGGCTTTTGCTCATTCCAAGGCTATTAACCTTATTAAATTCTTGTATTAATTGAGAATTAATTCACCTTCATTAAATCAAAACAACAACTGCAAATCGACAAATCGCGATTATCGACGTGGAACCATAGATAGTGACCCACCCGGATCACATTAGCGGGGTAAGCGCAAGAAGCGGTTGATAATGTTATACATATAAGAGATAGAGTGACACCATTAAATCAAATCTGGACCTATTACCTTGCTGCATACCAATCTAATTTTAGATAAAGCCAGGATAGAGCAATGTGATATTCTAAATGTTACTAGAAGGTAAATTTGTGGAGCTATTATTAAATCTTAAAGTCATATACATATTGAATAAATACTTGTATTATGAGTTAATAATCTTGTAAAAATCGTTCTATATTTAAATCCGATAAGTATGTTACGGTTTATTAAAACAGTGACAACTGACGCTATATTTATTATTATTATTTCTATGTTCTTTTCTATGTTCTAATCTTTTCTTTGGCAATTTCTAATATATGTATCATTGTTATAGTCCTATGTATTATCCTGTATCATCATGTGAATATGATGCATATTCATAATTAATATCATGTAATTTTTAATTAATTACGTATTTTTATTGTAGATAAAAATGGCACAGAGAGCCCGGAAGTATGGAGAAGTTAGGAAAAGGGTAAAAGCCCATATGAAAGAATTTTTGAAGGAATTGACTGATAATAATAATGACAATATAAATGACAATAATTGTCATTTATATGAAGATAATGTGAATGATTCAAAAAGTAGTGATTGTGATGTTATTAATGACTATTGTGAAGATTGTAATAGTAATTTTGATAATGAGTCTGCATCATCTTCAGATGACGATATGTCACAGAGTAGCAGTGATACACCTATAAATAGTAAAATACAAAAATGGTGTATAGAAGAAAATATTAAGCATTCATCGATAAATTAGTTATTAAAAATTCTGAAAGGGCACACAAATATTGAAAACCTTCCCAGAGATGCACGTACTCTATTAAAAACAAGTAGACAAGCACTTGTAAAAAAATTAGGTAGTAGTGGTATTTTGCATTATATCGGCATCACTCCCAATTTACAAATAAAGCATAAATATTATGGCGACACTATTCAATTGACTTTCAATGTTGATGGAATACCTATATATGAAAGTTCCTCAAAGCAATTTTGGCCAATACTTTGCTATGTTATTGATAAACGATATCAGTATGAGCCATTTTTAGTTTCTTTGTTTCTTGGTGAAAGTAAACCAGAATCAATTACTGGTTATTTTGAAGATTTTGTACCAGAACTGAAAGAACTATGTGAAAATGGATTTTTCCATGACAGAAGTCAAATGCAATTTAAAGTTGTAATCAGAGCTTTTATCTGTGACACTCCAGCACGTTGTATGATCAAATGTTGCAAGTTATTTAATGCATATTCAGGATGTGACCGATGTGAACAAGAAGGTGTATATATAAATCATAGAATGACATTTCCATTACAAGATGCACCATTACGTACTGATGAAAGTTTTGCTTCAATGTCAGATCCAGATCACCATAAGTCAATATCTCCTCTGTCAGAGTTAAATATGGGGTTAATTTCCCAAATTCCTTTGGATTACATGCATTTGCTTGGTCTTGGATGTATGCGTAAGATTCTAATGATGTTATTAAAAGAAGATCTACGTGTTAGATTATCAGCTTATTCTATTCAGTGCATTTCCAATGAATTAATTGCTCAGAGAAAACATTTTCCAATTGAGTTTCAAAGGAAACCACGTAGCTTAAAGGAAATTGCACATTGGAAAGCTTCAGAATTTCGACAGTTCCTCTTGTATTCCGGGATAGTTGTTTTAAATAACAATGTTCCTTCCGCAATTTATAAACATTTCTTGTTACTACATGTAGCTTCTACTATTTTATGTAGTACAAGTCTAATTGTAAATTATCTTGATTTTGCTTCCGATTTATTAAGATCCTTTGTTAATCACTGGTCTAAATTATATGGTGCTGACACAGTTGTTTATAATATTCATTGTTTAACTCATTTAACAGCTGATGCAAAGAAATATGGCATTCTTGACACATTTAGTGCTTTCCCTTTTGAGTCTTTTCTTTTTAAGTTCAAAAGACTTTTGAGAGCTTCTAATCAACCATTACAACAAATAGTGAAAAGGCTGTCAGAAAGTTCACATGTATTAGCTACAGAAAACAAAAAACTATTAAAAGATTATACAACAGATAAAAAATTTCACTATCATGTTGTATTAAATTCAAGTCATTCCGATGGACCTCTAATTAATTTTCCTTGTCATGTACAACAATTCAAGAAGGTAAAAAGCACTGCCTTCACTTTATCAACATTTTCCGGGAATAACTGTGTCACCATGAAAGACAATAACATTGTAGTAATTTACAATTTTGTGAAATTGAATAAGAATATATATATTATTAGATTAAAATATCTGCAAATAGAAGATATGTACAGTTATCCGTGTCCTTCGTCACTTTTGAAAATATTTAAAGTTTCATCTCTATCCAAAAAATATGAAGCTTGGAATATCAGTTCTGTTTTCTGTAAAAATGTTCTTTTGAAACAGTCTCTTTTTTCGGTATGTCTTCCTCTTCTGCATACACCGTAATAGAAGAAAAGTATATATATAGATTAGAGATTTTTCTTATTATAATATCTACAATTATGTAGTACTTTATGTTTTCTTTTTATTTATAGATAAGAATGTTTTCTGTAGTGGATTTTCCTGAAGAAGAAACTTGTGAAGTGATACCAACTTCCTGGTTGACTGATGGAAATCATAAAACTTTTTATCCTCAATATAAAGGAACTCGATTTTGGAAAGCAGTTACAACTTTCGAAACACCAAAAACATATTGGAAGACACATTCATGTCGAGTTTTGTATCAAACAGGTAAATATATTTTTGAATAGACTTTTAATATTGACTGTTAACATAATTTTCAAAATTAAAATTTGATTTTTATTTTATTATCTCTTTTCTCACAAAAATTAAAAATTCAGTTTGATACGAAATTAATTAGTATAATTTGCAGATCTCTTAACAAAAGCTAAATCAAAAAGAGATGGATATCAGTATTTAGATACTGATGAAATTCAAACAGGCACGGAGGTGCCTGAGATAATCGAGAACCAAATAAATAAAAGAAAACGCTCTCCAAATCAGCGTGTTATGCTGATGTATCAAAATCTGCATCTGAAAGATCATCTGATGAAGCATCTTCATCTAGTGAAACTGATGATGAGATAGATAAAAATCGGAATTTTATTTCAAAGAACAAAAAAAAAAGCAAACTTTTACCTGAACCAGAACCTATTCAGTTACCTAGCCGGTATAACCACAGATTCCAATAATAAAATGTCAATAAATTTTTACCTACAGCTGTTATAATTATATACATATAAATTACATAAATTTTAACTCATTCCTACAAGAATTCCTAGAACTGTATAAATAACATGTAATTAGTAATACAACAGATATAAGTATAAAATGTATTGACGTCCATTTTATTTTTTAGATTTACTAATATTATTAAAAATAATATTAGTTAAACATCGTATACTTACTAACACCCAATGTTGGTCCATTATCATTTAGGAACGTTGGGCCAATATTTAGAACTTAGATAGTCGACATATGTTCAATATTAAGCCAATGTTTTTGTGCGATTGGATCATTTTTAAATCGTTGGTACAATGTTGGCTAAATGTAACATTTAATATTTCACCAATCATTGGCCGTCGGTGAACAAGCGTGACACCACCAACATCGGTCCATTGTTATTTTGGAACGTCGGGCCGACATAATTTAAGTTGGGCAATCAACATAGATCTAATATCAGACCAATGTTTATGTGCTGCTCGGGTCGTGTTTCTCGTTCGTTAAGAGGATGCTGGAGCCGCAGGTGAACTCGATTAGCATCGATAAAGAAGGCCGGCGAACTCTACGCGCGAATTACAGCGCCCTTTACCTTCACGATTAGATGGTAGGAATTGGAATAAAAAATGTCGATGTCGAAGCGTCGGAGCGCTCGGCGATCAGACTCGATGGTGGGGTGAGACGGGTGAGACTCGATGGTGGGGCGAGCGCGCAGCGGTTCTCGGCTCGTGCCCGGTCTTCGTGCCCGAACGTCCGGGCCCTAGTAATTATGGTGAGCTATGATGTTGTAGGTGCCGGAATCACTTATTGCTCAGGGAGTAGCAAAAGAATTTAATATTAGTGGCATCACCCCTCAAGATTTTAACTACACATACTGGTCTGGATTTCAATATTAATGAATTAAGGATGGAGTTTAAAAAACATTGTACTGATTACATGGTTGATTTGCAATTGGAGAGAAAGTCATATGCAGTTTAATTTTGTTCTAAAATCATATATGAAATTGGACTTGAATCTAGGAAAGTAAGAAAAAATACAGGAGATAAAGTCTGGAAATTTATGTTTCCAGTTAAGGTGGAATAGGTTGATGAAAAACATACTGTGTTTGTTGCAACTTACAAACAAGAAATGCTCAATATAAACCTAACAATCAATCTAAATCCATGATATTGACATTAAAACAAGCTGGCTTAATTGCACTTGAAACATTCAGCAGACTGATTAAATTAGGTTTTGCAAGTGTTACGTCCTGTTGACTCCACGATTTCTTTCTTTCGTGGAATCACTCATTTCAACACACGAAACAGACGGAAACCATAAAATAGCGGTTATCAATTGACGAAGCGGATGCACTCCAACTGTCATCGCTCTTTAAATAGTAAATGACGAAACCTTCCAGAAGACTCAAGCCTAATAAAATAGGCAAATTATAGACTTGTTCGTCGCATTCCATGAAATCCCACGAAATGAAGCACGAAATTTCAATTATCTCGAAATTTCGTGGCATAGGTCGCAATAAATTAAAAACGCCATAAGGATCTAGGTGATCTCTCGGGTCACGGGCGGGCTGATCTCAGGCTTTTCCATGAAACGCAGATTTGACCTAAGACCCACGCCTCGCGGCGATTGATAAAGTTAAGCCTCTGGAAGGGACTGTCAAAGGGCAAGGTGATAACGTACTCGCCAATAAATAACCGCTAATTAGAAGTTGCTCATAGGCAATGACGATTTTTGGGAAGACTCGCCAGGGGATAGGCGAAAAATCGAAACATACGTCACGAACAGAAAGAGAACTCCACCAATCAAATCAGATTAAAAAGTAATCCCGCCTTCCTAATTTTGTATAAAAATCGCGACTTTGCGCACTTGGAGACACTTGGAAACACTTTCTGATCCAGTTCAAGCCGTATTTATCAATCATCAGTCAGCCGTACTCTTCGCTTAAACATAAACCAGATTTCTATTGGGTCGCGGCTTAACTATCGCGAGTCGATTCTGTGCGCGTCAAGATCACGTCGCAGTCCCGAACCGAGTCAAACCTCCGTCCGAAAGAATCCAGCGTTACCGCCGCAATCACTTCAGACATTCCACGATCGCAACCATCAAATACAATACACGAGAATACACATATATATATAAATATACATATAAATATAAATTCGTCTAAAAAAGGCCCTTTCTCTCCATTTTCGAATTCAAAATCATAAAATAATTTTAGTGAAGTCGCAAATTCACCGCCGCAAGTCTTTGGGAATAATTATCCGCAATCGACTAATTCAAAAGAGGCGCGCTCGCATAGTGGAGCATCAGCTCCTAGCTTCATTCTTAAGACGAGAACGGTCCCCGCACATCGACTATCCTATCCCCGATTATTCCTCTTCCCCATCTCCCTCACCTGCCTGTTGTTCCCTTGCGTATCGGGTGTTCCCCGATACCCCAGAATCTTCTCCCCTTTTTGAACCTTCCTACTCTCCAGTTCCTTCCGAGGAACTTGTGGAGTTCCGGGAGAGATCACCCTGCAACTTCTCTCCTGTTCCTTTCGACAGAATTCCTTCCTCTAGCTTCATCACCCTCTATCGTGATCAATCACCCTCTCCCTCCTTCTCCGACTCGAGTATTGAAATACTCGAGGAATTCTCTCCTCCTCCCCTACCGTATAAATATATTTTATAGTTAACCAATAACCATTACACTAAATTTATGTTACCAATGTTTAATTATTTTATACATTGCCCTTGTATTCGCACATACATAGTTTTTCTCCACAATCTAATGTAAAACATTAATTTACTCATCAAATGTATCTTTGACGAGGAGAATATCGATCTTTATAAAAATCCTCCCCGATCTTCCGAATTTGTGTAACATCCGTACCGGAATAAATGTCATTCCACACGCACACACCCCCTTACACGTACTTTTATACATAATAATGATTTTTAATTTGTAATAATATTTGTTCTTTTCCTTTTGTAATAAATGTTCTAATTATTTGATTAAAATTAACTCAATGTTTATTCATTATAAATAAGACCTCACCTCTCACTACCTCTCTAAATCGCACAGGGTCCGATCCCCGGTAATAGGGATATTATATCTTTGACCGAAAACAGGATCGCGAGTGCACGAAAACTCTCAGTAGGCGTAATAGCGTCCCTCCTGGACGTTGACCCACGACTAGAGTTTTCCCGAAAAGTGCATTCGGCTCGAGGCATGCGCCCTTTCAGCGTGAACTCGACATAACATAAAGATCTCGTTACGTCTTCCCATACCCCCTCCCTTGGATAGCCTTTCCTTCGCTATCCTTCAAACCAATATTCGTAAATTCCGGGGTTCTGACGTAACACAAGAGAAATGAAATTAATGACTTTTTTAGCTGGTGCTTGTTTCTCTAAAGATGATTTGCCAAGTTTAGCAGCTAATTTAAAAATGACAGAAGTAGATTTATTAATGGCTATAAATCAAAGTACACAAGGTGGTGGACAATACCTGATATTGTCAGATATTGATATTGCAATTTGTGCTTCCATAGCTGCTACAAGAAATGTTAAAAAAGAAAATTTAAAGAAGGGCATAGTGGTTTAAGTGGTAAATGTTAATATAATTAAGAGCAAAGAGCAATACTATGTGACAAGCTATTACATATGTAGTTGTGGATACCCATTTAACAAATCCATTCTAAGATATAATAGGTTCTGGTTATATATTCAAAGGTTTTTATAATTCTAATATTATAGAGTCTATAAATATTACATTTACAATAGATAACAATTTAACACAATCTTTTATAAATTTAAAATTACAAGAGTTAGCAGGGAAGGAAACTGAATTACTACACTATTTTGAATATTGTTTATTTCATTTCTCAAAAGCATTACATTTCCGAATCAATTATAATTTCACTTGCAATTATGGCGACATATGAGGTGATAGGTGCAAAACCTGAAGTATTGATAACTCATGGTATTGCTAAAGAATATATTATCTCTGGAATCACACCACAGGATTTTATTGATATTCACACTGGGCTAGATTTCAATTTGCAAGAACTTAAATGAATTCAAAAAGCATTGCAGTGATTTTGACGATATTTTGGCATTGGACAAAAAATCTCAATCAGTAGAATTTTGCTCCAAAATTATTTACGAAATAGGCCCAGAATCAAGGAAAATCAGAAGAGAAACTGATGATAAGGTATGGAAGTTTATTTTTACTAATAACAATAACAAACATACAGTCTTTGTCGCCACTTATAAACAGGAAAATGCACAGTATAAGCCTGACAATAAACCATTATCAATGATTCTAACCTTAAAGCAATCAGGATTGATAGCACTAGAAATATTCTCTAAGCTGATACCACTTGCATTTAATAATGGAATGAGGTTGATGACACCACTTGCAGGTGCATGTTTTTCTAAAGAAGGCATATCTGATTTAGCTGAAGATTTGAATATGCGTGAAGTAAACTTATTGGTTTCTATTAACCACAGCACACAGGGAGGAGGTCAATATTTGCAGCACTCTGATGTAAATGAGCAGTAGTGTAGATTTTTAAACAATACATGGCTAAAGGCAAAACACCTAACAAAGAAAGAATGATGATAAGAGGAAGGCGTTTTATGACGCGGCTAATAAACTAAAGAAGCTTGAAGAAGATGTGATGGCTTCAGACAACGCCGAGATTAGTGAAACTCAACCGAAGAAATCTCGCGATCGAGTTTCGCCGGGGAAGATAAAATCGACCTCGAGATCTCGATCGACTTCATCGACGCCGTCTTTGCCGACAGTGGATACGCGCGGTGATAGCGAGCAGGGCCGTGGCGTAGGCTCTCAGGTGGTAGAGGAGCCTGTTAAAACTAAGGGGCAGAGAAAGGCAGTGTCAGAGAGGGTAAGGTGTTCGACCCCGATTACTGAGTCTACGGAGAGCGAGGAGACATCCAGCGAGGATGCGGACCGAACTCTGCCGCTTGATCAGGTGGAGGATGACTCGATGCCAGCCAGACCGTGACGTCGTAAAGGTGGATGCGGGATGCGCCACTTGATTCAAAATTTTTATTATTATTATTATTTATATATATATATACTTATATATTTTATACGCGTGATTTTTATATCAAATCCTTCCAAACGGATTCACTGATTTTAATACTGAAGCTCTTCCAAACGAGCAGTATATTTTATGCGAGCTCATTAACGATAACGATTTTTAAATATTTAAATATGTGCTCTTCCAAACGGGCAAGCCTTATATTAGAGCGTTCGCTCTAAACGTTGAAAATATCAACGTTTGATATTTTTCCAAAGGCGTATTAACGCGTGAATTTAAAACTTTCTAATTTTCTTTTCGTACCGGTATTTATTTTTCATTTACTTACCTTTCCGGTACATAAAGGGTTAAAATATCGAGATTTAGAAATCTTGATATTTTTGATATTACATTGCTATATTTGAGTTCAGAGGGACGTGTAGAGCTTAAATATATTTCGTTTGTGTCGAAATAACGATTGGATCAATTTTCAAGGTAAAAATGTGAAATTTTTAAATAACGTTAAATTTAGAGTTTTAATAGCATAAATGAATTAGTTGTAATCCACAGAAGTGGAAAATACTCGATTTGCAACGATCCGACCGTCAATTAACAAATTCGTTGTTTTTGTTAAATACGTATAAATGTTGAGATTTTTTAGTATAATTGAGTTTTGTGATGCCTAGAGAAGGCACCCATGCGTTTAGTTTTGCGAGATTAGCGTTTTTCTGCATTTTTATAAAAATAGGCCTACTTTGGCATTTCGCGTGCGATTCACGTGCGAGTAGATTCTATTCATTAGTTTAGTCGTAGGGATGACGCTCATATGATTTTTTAGTTGAAATTTTCAATTTTGCAACTTTTTAACAATTTCGGTGAACTTTATAAATATTGAACTTTTTGTGGTTTTTTGAGTACCGATCATCTCTATTAGAGTTAAGTAATCGTGCTACATAGTTTTTTATTCATATTTTGCGATATTTCCGATTTTTAACAATTTTGGCGAAATTGTTAAATATTGATATTTTTAACGTTTTAAACGTACAGAAGGTACTAGATATGCTACAGAAGGTGTCTCTACAGAATTTGCTTATGAGGAATTAGTTAGAATGTTCGATTCTGAACAAACAAAAATTAGTGCTTCTAGATTGGCTGAAGCAGTTAGGCAATCTGAATTGCCATCTACTGTTATAGTACCATCAACATCAGGCACACAATGAAAAGTACTAGATAAACCTTCTTATTATAAAATGAGTATTATTTTAAAACCGAGTGTTTTGAATCTTCCCTTCTTTCCCAGATCGACGGGCTCTTGTGCTAGCCCTGCAAAGATACCGCTGCCACAACACTGCCAAAAGGTGTGGCAACAGGATATTTCCTATCCTTATACAGCACATGGATATCATTCGAATGTTCTAACTCTAACCTGTCGTTGCCAAGGAGTATGGCAACAGAATTTCACCTCATTATTTTCCATGCCCAGAAAAGGGGATAAAAGAACTCAACAATATTTCTTGTATTATACATCATCGACTCACAATGATGTCTCCTGACCATGAAGGATATTTTAATAGGATAAACAAACAATTTGGAAGAAACACCGTGGTCCTTATGAAATCGTGGATTAACAATAGGAAGAAGATTTAATCAGTATTAAAATTGTTATCCCTTCGACCGAATTAAATTTATTCTGAATTGTTTGTCAGTTAGATATGCTTGAGAAGGACCCGATCCTGGGTCGAAACGTCGCAGCGTTTTGTATACATTGCCAATCGTTAGTCGATAACAATAAATGTTTCGCAAAAGAACTCAACTTAAAAGAATCAAATTCCAAACAAAACAAGCTATTCAGTCAAATCAGGATTTCTTTCCATTTCTACTTAAATTAAAAAATTCAGAAACCAAAATTCTAAGTAATAAAACTCAAAACTCAATTCGATATAAACTTATCCTCTTGAGTTTCACAGTTGATTTTCCGAATTATAATTTAATCAAGAAATCTGATCCTGGTTTTAAAACTTATAAAATACGATATCTCTCTTTAGGCAGTGATTGCTATTCTTATTGACAATGTTTTACATGTAAGAGACAGAGTTACACCACTTGACCAAATTTGAACATATTATCTTGTAGTAGGGGTAGTTAAGCGGTGGTAGGAGGTGAAGTGGGGAGTGAAAATCAAAATTTAGCGGAGTGAGCCAGAATGTGGTATCGATAAGGAAAGGAAGGAATATAGGAAAAAAAAGGGATGAAGGTAGGAGGGTGGGGAAGGCTGGAGAGACGACGACCAGAGGTAGGAGAATTTTATTTTGGAATGTGGCAAAGATAACTAACAAAGAGAGATTTTTGGGACTATATTGCAAGTTTCGATTTCATAAGCTTGAGTGAAACGTGGATCGACATATTATCATAGCATATCAATCTAGTGTTATGCTAGATGATGCAAAAAAACCCAATGTGATTTCTTTGGAGTCACAATTGAAGGGAAATTTAATTTGGTGATTACTAATCTCAGAGACTATTACATTAGAAGAATTAAAGACTTAAGACCTCATGAGAAAATAGATAATTTTATAAGAGAAATGAATAAGATTATGTAATAAAATTAAATGATCTATAATAAGAATTAATTTCATTCCATTCTTTTAAATAGAAATAATTATCAGCTGTTTATCCAGATCCAGATTAATCACGCAACCTAGTCCAAACACCGGGTAAATTAATTAAATGTATTGACCACAAAACGGACGAATAATTTTCCCTTGACAGTTCGTGACAACGTCAGAGACCAATCCCACATTGGCCGAAACATTGGGACCTGCTCTAACTATATTGGGGGCATATGCTCCTTATTCAACCCTAAAAGATGCTGGTATAGAGACTTTTTATCTAGATGTCATATAAAAGTAGTACGGAAAGTTTGGAGAACGAAAGAAGAGATCTTGATAGCGCTGAAATAAAAAAACAGGTAGCAGACGCAATGAAACTTGAGAGCTTTGATGCTACCCTACAAGCGTGTACTGTTGTGGCACTATCTACTCTCATATTAGTTGGGGAAAAATGTTACCGAAAGCAATAGAGACGGATAGTTCAGAAATAGGTGGAAAGCTTTGGCAAATGTATCAAACGTTATGATGTGGATAGAATAGAGTCTCCTCTTCTTAGACCTTGCCAAGCTCTCTATGCCTCAGCTGCTTCTAACCAGCCTGTTAGAAGCTGCATTTAGAATAATGAGATCTCTGGCAAGTTTGATAGATAATCAAACACATGTTGTTTTTGATTGTCTTGTCCATTTATTACAGTGGGCTGAAATGAGCCACTATATGGCTCTGTACTGATATGGATGATAATGGAATTTATATATAATCAAAATTTATATATGATACGCTTTACATTAATGCATCAGATAAACAACGGAAATAATCCGCGCCTTGACTATCGCGTAACGCGAACACGACTGTTGGATTTGAATATTATGCAAGTCGTTATACTCGTCCGTCGTAAAATGATGTATCTGTTTCATCGAATTGTAAGTAAATCTTTAAACAATAGAATTACTAATCTGCGCGCAATCATATTTGCGTAATAATCTAAAAAAATAAAATAAGTTTTGAGAATACAAAGTTCTATAGCTATATGTAATAATTTAATTAAGAACCAAGTGTTTGAAAAACAACTCTCTCTCATTACACAATATCCTGAGCAACAATAAGTTAAACAACGTGATAAGAAGTTAATATTATAGCAAGTTAAGTCAGGCAAAACTGTGCAATATAATAAAATTAAATATAATCTGTTTTAAATATGCTATTGTAAGGAATTTGTTAGTGCGAGCACGTTAAGCGGAACAGACCACGCGGTAAAGCATGTATATCATATCACCGTGGCGTGGCACGGTTCTTCGTCGATCATTGGTCGATGGTAAATAGCGAGCGCCGACGTTGAGAACGATGTATCCCTACGCGTAAGGGATATATAAGAGCGTGCGTGCACGAGCGGGCAGCTTTTCGTCTCTCGAATTGGGGTGTGTCCGAAGTCTCCGCCGCGTCAGTAATCCGCGGTGTTAATCTCATAATCTGTACGCAGTATCCGAAATATACGGAAGTTCCCTTTTACATACAAGCTTGGCTTTATGCACCGACGTACCCATTCCATTGCCCTATTTCCTGACATTCTACGGCTCGTTCTATACCGGGTAATAATCGGGTCGCGAGTCTTAACAAGATCCTCACAGAGATCTTACACTATTAAATAATATACGATGCAGCTTAAAATATTCAAGAACATGCCATTTTATTTTGACCTCTTTTGTTTCACTATATTCTCTGCTATAAGCGTATACCTAATTTAATGCCGTCTAACCCAGTGTCCCAAATTTGGATTCGTAAACAATGTGCAAGTTTCTACTTGCATACTTTTTTATTATCCCAAAACATCAATTTCTAATCACTTCCATTTAAAATTCAGACAGAAAATTGGAACACTATCCAAAAATACGTAGACATAAGCGCGTATTACGACAATTCGAACGTATATACTATCCTCGCATTTCCTATAGTAGCTTATCCGGTATACGAAATTATAAAAGTTACACCCGTACCAATACACAACGACCACAATGTATTTACACTTCTAGAACCTTCACACACCCTATTAGGAATAAATCGAGAAAATCATAATTATATAATATTAAAAGAAAGCGATTTAAATAAATGTACGCGAAAAAATACCAAATTTATATGAGATCAAAATTTTCCTGTGTATTTTATAACTGCGAATGCATCAAGCGAGGTGCAACTTTTCGTAAAAATGTCTAGATACATAGAAAACCGTAGACAACGTCACATCCGCTCAAATGTAACATTCTGGATAACATTAGCCGAACCTCAAACATAGTTATATTCCAACATAAAATAAATATAACGAGAAATATATGGACATGGAAAGCGCGCGCGTCAGCGCGCGCTGCGTGCTAGTAGACTCAGCATCAATTTAGCATGAAACGCAAAACTATATGTCTCCTGATATTTATAAATTCTTTAAATAAAAATAATAAAAAAAGAAGTCACTTTTGTGAACATTATTAATTCCTTACCATTTAAATTTATGTATAACACATATATAATAAATTCTCTGATGATTGAGATGACATATAACATATACTTGTATAATCATCTATTATAATATGTATAAATAGTTTATTGATAATTATCATAAATATCATAATTATCATAACAGATAGACAGGCTAGGTGAGTACGGGACGTATTTGCGCCGCGCCGATCGCTTTCAGCTGTCCCACGAACAGCCCCCTGCTAGAGTCCTAGATAATAGTCTCTGATAATAGAGAAGCATTGAACTATAGGTTATAGTTCAATGACTGATTCCGATGTCCATGGGACAGCACCCTCACGCATCACGCGCGCGAACCGACGATATTCGTGAACCAGCCGTCGCCCCCAATTTTCACGTGTGTGCGAATCGACGATTAAATTCAAATTTGTTACAGGTATTACCAAGGAGAACAGTACAGATATTACCAAGGAGAAAGTGCAACTATGGCTTTTTCCTTAGTTTGATTGAAATAAAATGAATCGTATATTTACCATTGTAAAAAGAAATCAATGTATGTTATACACGGGAAAAAATTATAAGTCTCTACAGCCGATGGCCACGGCTATTATGACCTGACTCTGTTAAGCCGGCGGGTGAAGTTACAGAAGCTTCGGCACTCAGGCAGTTTTAGCCTGGGAGTGTCAAGCAGTTTGTACGGTACAGCGAACAAGCCGCGCTTGCCTGAGAGACCAGTCATAGAGGCCTAACTCTCACTGTATATTTCTTCTGTGTGTGTATACACACACACGACTGACAGATGACAGAAAGATATATAGAATATGTAAACTAAATACGATTGATAAATCTTATTCTTCAACAAATGGTTGTCTTTATAATAAATCTTTTTCTAAATGAATCTCTTCTTTAGGGGTAATTTCAAACAATAATTTCAAAGTATATATACATTTGATCATAAACATTTACTTTATTATAGTTTAATTGTAAGCAGAATATATAGTATATAGGATATATATGTAATAGAGGAAAAATTAATTTCTGTCGCTTTGTGAGTAAATATCCTTTTTTTTCATAAAATAATAGTCAAATCTCACAGTTTTCTGAAAATGAGATTATTATTATTATTATTATTATTTCATTTTATTGATACATGGGTTCACAAACGTTATTTTACAATATATATTTAGTCGCGACATACAACGAGCTCTGATATTTAACCAGTAAACACTGATGTTCGTCTGGTAATAATTTCGCATCTTTTAACATAAACCCTGATGTACATTTTTCAACATTATAAGCGTAGCAATGGTCGTCAAAATAAACACTTTGAAAAAGTTGCATAAGCAAATACAATTTATTTTTTGTTATAAATATACCTTTAATTCTACCAAATAATGGCCTAGTTTACACCGTGCGACCTGATCGCGATCTGACCTATGCCCTGACCTAAAATAGACTTCTAAACAAAACGTTTACACCATGTAGACCTATGATACTTTTGGGTCGAATTTGGGTAAAAATTTAGTCCTCATGTGAATGCCATCCGTTGAACAAGTTTGAAAGGTTTACGGACTTATACATAACCAATATCGTTTGTACTTTGTATCGTGTCGATCGTGTCTGTTTGCTGTGTTTGCTGAAGAAATATATTTGAGCCATCTACCAGTATCTATTGGTACACTCTTTGCACTTTAGGCGATCTTTAGGTCACCTGCGTTTACACGCGTTACGTCATGTGGCTTAATTTAGGTCAGGGCACGCGAAAAAGAGACCTGACCCAAGCGAGGTCGCAACTGTTTACATCGTCGCGACCTATCGCGTTTGGGTTGAATATAAGGTATAGGTCGCGGCCTAAACGCACGGTGTAAACTAGGCCATTATCCGTTATCAGAATTGTCATTACCCTGCATATCAGTTACAAGAATCATATCAATTTCGTAATTAATCCCATCTAGTTGCGCGTGCCGTGTTTTAATGACTTCTTCATCAGCTGTGTTACATGGGAAATACTTTATTTTGTTACCTTCGTCTAAATTCTCGAAATGTTCGAATTTTACTCTATCGCGTTGTATATTTTTTGTCAAACGTTCGTAGGCTAATCGTAATTGATTTCTAATACTTAATGTCCAGAATAAATTCTTTCTACTGCTGGTGGATACAGCGGTTAATTTAAGCTGTCTATGTTTCGATTCGTATTTCATACCCCAATAGTGGACGAGTGGTCCATTCTTATTTAATGTACGTACGAGATGAGTCATATTATGGAATTTGAACGTCAAATCTCCATACATTTTTTTGTATAAAGAAAGGAAGCTCGGAACTGTTTCATCTAATGCAGTTATACCTAGAAATCGATGCACGTATGTATGTACACATGTATCCAGGGTTGTCGCCTGTTTTGTTTCACCGGAAGTTGGCATAAACATTACGGCCATATTACACTACAGGTACATATGGCAGGAGCCATATCTCACCAATAGCATCGTTACCCGTTCCCGGAAGATGTCTCTATCAAACCCCGCGTAATTCTGTCGATTGGTGTCGACTGTGACGAAGTGTGTAGTCTAAAAGAAACGCTACCTGTGTTCAAGTGTGTCCACCTGTGACGGACTGTGTCACGTAAAAGGAAAATAGCCATAATAAAAAGTTTAGAGTGAATGGAGGAACATCAAGTTCCTTGAAAAACAGTTGAAATGCATTGAGAGAGAGAGACATAACTCATGATATGTCGCAATGACATGCAGCAATATAAAGATAAAATCATAAATACACACCTTCTTAGAAAGGTAGCATATTTTAAACCATCTATTAGAACATAAACTTATTGACTTTGATATTTAAAAAGTCTGACAGAGCAATCATTAATTATAGAAACGTGGATTAAATTTATTGTAGACGTTATAGAACATATATTAATCAATTTAAAAAATAACTGCGACTAATTTGTTTAAGAAATACGACTCACAAAGCAGTGATGGTAAGTTCTTTTTAATAATATTTTGCTAGTAGATTATTCTTGACATTTATTTTTAAATCGTCACATAATACAAAATATTCAATCTAGAGGATCTGTAGCCCCTTCTAATGAACCTCCTGCAGCAGGAAGGAATTATATAGAGTCTGTGGTAACATATTACTGTCCGGCTGATACTTTAATCTTATCAAATGAAACCACTGCTAAGATTTATGTGCTAAGGTTGCTTTATATGCAGATCCAGATATTAAAGGTCCAGATCCAGATTATAACCTAATGCTATCAAGTCTATTCACTATTCTTTCAGCATTTGCAAACAGCAATGATTATAATCAAGCAGGCATCCTAAGAGAATGTGATGAATACAACATTAGACTTGAGCCTCATGTATTACACACAATGATGAAATAGAGGCCATTTTTAAGCCTAACTGGGTACCAGTAAGAACAGCTCTTGGAATAGGAGATTTTGAGGTCACCCAATCAGTTGTTATAGTAGTATGTTGTGCCGTAACCGGGATAGGTCCGGCACAGGATTCTGAGATTCCGGGTCGGAGAATAAAGCTCGTCGCAATGTGTCAAATAAATAATTAAAATATATTTCTCTTGTTCAGATTAACAATTGTCCCATTTATTGAAGTCCTGACTAATAGTTTAACGATAGTATTGTGACGCACGTGTTCGTTTCGATGTTGATTAGCGACTGCCCTCCCGATCTTACAATTCGGCGGTATTTATACTGCTGTAGTCGCGTGCCGTTGCTAACCGAGGTAGCGCTAACCTTACGCGGTCAGCGCCTTGCGCTGACCTTCGCGTCAGCGTTTTCGGTTGTCCCGGAGTTGAACGCTCCGGGTTCCCGTGTCGGATTACATCGGATGATCGGTCGTCCGATGCAATCGTCAGTTTTTTCGGCATATGTTCGGTTTGGCTCTTGTCGCTAGGGTCGGATTACCAAGTAATTCGACCCTCGGTGTTGCCAAGTACAATTAATCCTTAATACATTGTGCGCTCACAACAAGTAGCACTCAGTATGCTTCTATTAATTGCCAAAAGACTGATACAACATGCCATACCAAGATGGTTTTACAATAGATGGAGAAGTTTTAGCCAAGTGCTTGCAATTAAAATGAATGTAGAAAGTGTAAATGGTCCTGATTTGGAAGCATGTTTAGCATTCAATACAGCCATACAATCTCGACACCAGATAAGAGCTAGAGTATTTACAGTATACAGAAGATTGGCAGCTATGCACCATGGGAAATATAGAAATATATTTGCTATAATTTGCAAACAATTAGAATTTGCTTAAATGAGTCATATATATCTTATTATGACATACATTTACAACTATCATCCTGATGTGTTAAACATGACAGAACTTATGGGAGCAGAACAATCTGCAATTTCTAGAGCCTTAGCAAAGATTGCTACCATACCAGAAGCAAATAGACCATATATCAAATTGCTATACTCTCCTGAAGGATTAGATGCACTTCACTCAAGGCACTTTATTAAATTTACTACAGCTGCTAGAGCCATAGCAGCTGTTTATGATCGGTCCATGGAGAATTATCACCAAAGAGAAAATACACGATTGGACGAATTTGCAAGGGCAGTTCAAACTCATATTGCCAACAAGTCAGCTGTAAGTCTAGTTAATGCTGCTGAAGCACTTGCTTCTATGTTGAATACCAGAGCTGGAGAGAAGCTCTTAGAGAAAAACCTTGAAGATGATAAGATCCAAGAACTCTTCCAGGATGAACCTTTAGCTCCTAGACAATAACATGAGCTGATATGTTCTTTTATTTGTGAATTATTATTAATAAAGATTGCCAGTTATAGTTAATAAAGCCTCATTATTGTTATTTATCCACTGGCAAAGAAAATTTTCTCACTGTTTAATTATACACCTTTGACTGAAAATATGGAGCAATCCGATCGACTGAATTCGATGGAAGAATTAAGTGCGTGGGAACAATTCAATGCGTGGGAAGAATTCAGTGCGCATGAAAAATTCAGTGCGTGGGAGCAGCGATGTAATCAGATTATCAAGGTAAATATACAAATTAATATTAAAAATAATGGAGTGTGATGTGATATAATTTTGCGACATAATTTTGTGACATCATAATTTTGTGTCAAGGGTTTCCACAGTATGGAGGCAGTGGAAGGTTTCGGTCCCATCTCCAAAAAGGATTCTTCAAGAAGATCACTAGATCGTTTGGATACAACAACACCGTGCTGTTAAAGACGTGGATCAGAACGAATATCATGATTTGCACAGCACTCCAACAACTCAAGTTCTTACTTAGATGTAGAAGATACAACATTCTGCCACATCACATCAATGACTTTCGATTCAGCATTGAGTTTCGCAGTAATGGCGTTAACCATAGATTTTATAATATTACGACACGTTACCGACGATCAATATTGAATCTTGAAATAAGTGACACATTTGCTAATTTAAAGTTCCTACGTACTGAACTTAAAAAATAGAGGATCAACTCTTTTTGTACCTACATGAATCGTTAGTTTCTGACTTTTTCAGATTCAATAATGATAGAATTTATAATCATAATTCGAAAACCAAAACTAGAATTTATAATCATAATTGGAAAACTAAATTAATCGATAAATTTAATCGCACTTCAATTAAGCGCAATCCAGTCTGTACTTCTTTTTTCACTAACGATCGAACCAAATGGATTGTTAATGTCAGCAGTAAGCCGATCCTCGATCATGTTTTAAACATTCTTAGCCTTGGTGCCAAGTTTGGCGTGCCGATTATCTGCAATAATAGAAATGACCGTTTGGACATTGCTTTACAAGTAATTAAAATTTTTGAACTTAAAAGTTATAAGTTGCCTCCTAACATCGCGAATGAAACTCGTAGTTCCATCTCCAATTCATTATGCAATTTCTAAACTAGAAATAAACACATAGATTACATGAGTTGATACATTTCTGGTGAATTTGACAAATGCAGAAAGTTCTTGCACAATAATAAAGATATTTTTGTTACTAACGCGGATAAAGGACAAGTTACGGTAGTAACGGATAAAAATACATACATAAATCAGATGAATGGATTACTCAACGATCCAACCACTTACAAAAAGTTAAAAAAAGACCCTATCAAGCATAACAACTAAACTTCATAATTTAATAAAATCGTGGCTCGACCTTGAAATTAACGATGATCGCATTTATAGACGTTTGCACTGCACGAATGGGAACCTCCCGAGATGTTATGGGTTGCCGAATATACATAAAAAAGGTTTTCCACTACGCATTATTGTATCAACACTTGGAAGCCCTTTATACAACGTAGCTGCTTTTTTCCACAACATTTTACACAAACAAAATTAAACTCAGAACCTTTAAATAGCCAGTTGAAGTAATATGCGTTCGATTGACACTTCGTTTTATCTATTTTACCAGATTATTAATAGAGAGATATCAATTATAGAGATATCGATTATTTATCCGATTTCCGATCAAGGGAGGACGGTTTCCAGGCCACAGACCGGACGAGCATAGAATTACACCCGGAGATAAAACCTTCCTCTTCCACTAGAATACGAAAGAAGTGGTGAGAAGCTCGCGCGAGGGGAGAACGGGAGTTCTGACCACTTATGTATAAACAGGCGCGAAAATCGTCGTAAAGTAGTTTTTTCTTGAGCGCATCAGTTTATTTGCCGACAGCTCATTTGCTTAAACAAAATCATACTCAAATTATTTTCGATCGAAACTCTGGCTTTTGCGCATTCAAAGTCTATTAACCTTATTAAATTCTTGTACTAATTGAGAATTAATTCATCTTTATTAAATCAAAACAACAATTGCAAATCGACAAATCGCGATTATCGACGTGGAACCACAGATAGTGACCCACCCGGATCACATTAGCGGGGTAAGCGCAAGAAGCGGTTGATAATGTTATACATATAAGAGATAGAGTGACACCATTAAATCAAATCCGGACCTATTACTTTGCTGCATACTAATCTAATTTTAGATAAAGCCAGGATAGAGCAATGTGATATTCTAAATGTTAGTAGAAGGTAAATTTGTGGAGCCATTATTAAATCTTAAAGTCCATCACAGTTACGGAGAGAGTGAAAATAGATTATACATATTGAATAAATACTTGTGTTGTGAGTTAATAATCTTGTTAAGTTAATCTTGTTGAGTTAAAAATCGTTCTATATTTAAATCCGATAAGTATGTTTATTAAAACAGTACGGTTTATTAAAACAGTGATAACTGACGCTACATCTAGGCCATTTGTTCGACCGACAAGACATTCCAGATCCAAAAAACCTGCCTTTACGTGACAAATTTATGCCTTTAATATAATAGAATACAATTAATCTTGCTAAAATTTTAGAAAGAACACTGCATTCGAATTAGAGAGCTAAGACCGCATGAGAGAATTGAAGATTTCATCAGAGAAATGAATAGTACAATGTAGACAAGTTTAAATGTGAATTCATATCTATCAATATGGATTCTAATCAAGAAGATGTAAGAATAGTCTACCATCCAATATTCTCCCTAAATAAAAGTAATTAAAATTTGAATTCATCAATCTAATTAAATTAAAATATCCTTTAATTTCCAGAACTCCTATTCAAAACTGTCGCTGCCAAAAAGCGTGGCAACAGTAAACTACCAAGCATTCTTGTCGCTGCTGTTGTAAGCCATACGCGATTAGGAAATCATTTAAAAAATTCGGAAATCAGCTTGACTCCGATTTAGTTATCGGTCTGATTTCCTAACAGCCCGATGAGGTTGCCCGATGCAATATCTTGACAAATCGATCTCGATTTAGAAATCGACCTGATTGTCAAAAAACCTGAGGTTGCATTGACCCTGCAACCCGATCGAGCAAAGTGCAATTGCCGAAGTAGAATATAAAACATGAAGAAACAGGCAATCAGGCAGTCGGGAAATCGATCAGTCAAACGCCCGCCCAAATTACGTGATACACGCTCACGATATAGGCTGCGTTCGGTTTGGGCGCTCACGCGCTGTAAGCATCATTCTATCTTCGTTGCACATCGAATATCAAACAAAGATAGAGCGATGCTTACAGCGCGTGAGCGCCCAAACCGAACGCAGCCATAATATATTCACCTAAGCAAAGTCAAGTCCGAAGAGTGCTCCGCTGTAACGCGATAATGTAGATCCGAAACAAAATTAATTTGTAAACCCGAGACGAGTATTAAGATTTGCATTAAAATTTTAAATAACTGAGTATTATTTTAAAAAGTATTATTTTAAAACTAAGTGTTTTGAATCTTCTCTTCTTTCCCAGATCTTTCCCCTTGCGCTAGCCCTGCAAAGACACCGCAGCCACAACACTGCCAAAAAGTGTGGCAACAGGATATTTCTTATCCTTACCTGTCGTTGCCAAGGAGTGTGGCAACAGAATTTTACCTCTTTATTTTCCATGCCCAGAAAAAAGGACAAAAAAACTCAACTTAAAAGAATCAAATTTTTAACAAAACAAGCTATTCAGTCAAATCAGGATCCCTTTCCATTTCTACTTAAATTACAAAATTCAGAAACCAAAATTCTAAGTAATAAAACTCAAAACTCAATTCAATATAAACTTATCCTCTTTTCCTGTTCTTGCTTGTCATTGAATAACGTCTTTCTCGTTCCCGATTAAAATTCTAGCTTTCTGCCGTACGAGTCTTTTTCTTTTAAAATCACGGAACGGTGATACTCTTTGCTGCATCTGTACATCTATAAATTTCCTTGAAGAAGATTTCCTTGAAGATTACATTAGACGCTTGGTAAATTGGAAGTCCACGAGGAGACAAAAGGCAACCATTACTGTTCGCTGTTACAAGGATTTGACGAACAGCAACCGCCATTACTGTCTTGGTACAGAGAAGTATTCTGAGCAAAGGATTACTTTCCGCATATTGCGGACTCTCACAGATAAGGTAACTCTTAGATTTCTGGATAAGAACCACTGATCACCGTGAAGTTTACGCTAGATATTCGTCTAGCGGAAGACCGCAGATATTCATCTGCGTATAGCAATTATTTTAGGCTCATTAGTTGAAGATTATGACCCTTATGATGGAGGATCTGAATATTTACAACCAGTTTTAAAAGATATGAATAAATCAGAGTTTGAATTCATCAAACATCTATATAATTATATTAAAACTTTAAAACTCTTACCGGATCAATATTCCGAATTACATGGTCTGAATAGACATTGGGGGCATCCAACAGTAGATAAACTTGGAGCGTGTCATAAAACTAAGTTGATAAGTCAGCATAGACCTGTACCTAACTTGAAAACAATTATAGATTCTGTAGGGTGTTTAAAAAACAATTTGTTATATCTTTTATACAGAGGCATGGAAGATGGCTATCCATTTTAAATGAAAACAAGATTAAAAATAAGTCTTTGAAGTACATGGTTCAAACACGTGCTAGACATTTAAACTTGTATCAATCAAAAATAACTCTAGAAGATTGGTATGATTTAAAATTTGATCAAAAAACGGAATTTGACTACCATTTAGATTATACAGAATTACTAGAAGATAAAGCAATTGCACCTCTAAGACATGAATTCAGATCACTATTTAATCCCACTTTACTAGGATATTATCCTCCTAGACCGAGATAAAGTAGAAGATTACTAAGAGCAATATTAGAGATAACAGAACTAGATATTGAATCAATAATAATTAAAATCAGGAATAGAGAAGTTCCCCCTGATTGGTTTATAGTTATTCTTCATTCTAAGGAGAGAGAGTTAAAGATCAAACCAAGATTGTTTGCCATGCTTGTATTGGAGATTAGAATGTACTTTGCTGTTACAGCGAAAAATATTGCCCAAAATATATTTCCTTACTTCACTCAACAAACAATGACTATGTCAGAATTGAGCAAAAGAATATATAAATTTACAGAAAAAATATCTACTTCTTCTTACATCCCATTTTATGTTATGATAGACTTTAAATCATGGAATATACATTGGAGTGATATGTCAACATTTGATGTTTTTAGATTCTTGGATGCTTTACAGGATGTTTCAGGGTGGTATACTTTTACCCATGAATTTTTCTCCAAGTGTTTAATGGTGTTGTCATCTTCTTTATTGCCTCCAGAGATCATAATAGGAAAGGATAACCAATTGAGAAATCCACCAGAGTGTGAAACTCTATGGTATAATCATCTAGGTGGATGGAACGGATTAAGACAAAAAGATTGGACAATGGCTACTTTTACAGAATCGCATTGTAAACGCTCGTAATTCGGCGCGATAATAGACAGCGTCACTTGGCCTCGCGCGCCCAATGAGACGAGCGGCGCGCATCCAGTGCGGCACCGCTAATACTTATTCGATCTTTGGTTCCAGAAGTCTCAAGAGCTTTCCAGAAGTACTTCCTCGATAAAGGAGTTTACACAATAGTCCCTTCAGGACTCTGACGTCAGTACATTAAATCTGTTCCTTTTCTGGTTGCAACCAAAAGTATAAGCATTAAAATCAAATTCTTTACATTAAATTTGAGATTGATTAGCCTTCGCTACACAGTTCTGCGAGGCAATAAGCGTATTCTTGACTTTAAATTACTGGATTAATGAGCCTTCGCTACACAGTTCTGCGAGGCAACAAACGTATTCTTTACTTTAAATTACTTGATTGATTAGCCTTCACTACACAGTTCTGCGAGGCAACGCATGATATATATGCAATTTTCGACAAATTATTATATAAATAAACATTATTATACGCATTTATGATATCTATGACATTATTATACACATATATATGGCATTGTGATACACATTTATGATATCTATTAAATAAATTTATTAAACATTTATTTTTATATTTATTTATTTATATATTCTGCATTGAGACCATTATCCAAGATAAATAACGTACAATTTTCGACACATTTTATTTTTAAATATTGTTAATAATTCATAATTCGCGGTAACAAACGTACCACGTATGACTTAAGGGGGAAGGTGTTACGTGCGAGCAAAATTTAACTCAGTCTTAAAATAGCCAGGAATGTTAAAAGAGAGATATCGATATTGATTAGTTATCCAATTTCTGATGGGGAGACAGTTCTCAGGCCGCGGTTCGCAGGGCATAGAATTACACCTAGAGATAAGACCTTTCTCCTCCTTTAGGATACAAAAACAAAGAAGTGGTGAGAAGCACGGGGGGTTCTCGCCATTTGACTATAAATAGGCGCGAAAAATCATCGTACAAAGAATTATTTTCCTGTGCTCATAAGCTAATCTACCGACAATTTTTACACGAGCAAATATATCAAGTTCTGACTTATACACTTTAACTTCAACAAATCTTTGAATCAGGAATTAATCCTTCCTTTAAATCAGGATCTTAACTACAATTATAAACAAGAATTAAATCATATCAATTAAATCAAATTTTAAACAACAGTTGTAAACGTATTCCTCCTGAATAAAGGTAATTTTAATTTTAATTCTCAAAACTAATTTTACTTTAATATCCTTTAATTTCACAACTCGCTGCCAAAGAGTATGGCAACAGGAGATTTCCTTCTTTTACCTGTCGCTGCCAAAAGTGCGGCAATAGGATTTCTTTTAATCCTCATTCATGTCCAGAAAAGAGGGCAAAAGATTCCAACTCAAAAGAATTAAATATAGATGGAACATGTGTTGGTGATAAATATTCTGATTTTTATGGTTCTTGGACTAATGTTGTTGTACAATTAGATGTCAAAATTACACTTAAGCAATCATGAGAATTATATGATACAAAAACAACCCCTCTATTATACTGAAGTTAGGTAAACGATGTATATATCAAGATCGGTATTGTTTTGATCAAAAAGATGGTGATATACATATATTGAGATTTTATAGATTTATCATCATGTACAACTCATTCAATGAATGTTTTATACCAAGATAAAGCTTTTAAGTACTATGATAATACATCTGAGAATATCTTAATGAATCAAATGAATTATTTTGTGGAAAATGAAAAAACTCTGTTTACATTAAGAGCCTTAAAGAAAATAAGCAAATGTGGACAAATTATATATCAGACTGAACATCCTCGATTATTATTAACTGTTGAAGACTTCGGACTGGATTAATCACGCAACCTGGTCCAAATCCCGAGTAAATAACTTTCCCGAGTAAATGTTTTGACCCAAAAACGGACAAATAAACTTAACTTTGACAGAACGTGACAATATCAATCTAGTGTTATGCTAGATGATGCAAAAATAACCTAATGTGATTTCTTTGGAGTCACAATTGAAGGGAAATTTAATGTGGTGATTACTAATCTCAGAGACCATTACATTAGAAAAATTAGAGACTCAAGACCTCAAGAAAGAATAGACGATCTTATAAGAGAAATGGATAAAATTATGTAATAAAATTATATGATCTATAATGAGTGAGCCCACGGAAGTCACACGAGACACGTTGTCTAATATATCTAATATTGGTCTCGCAAATCCGTTTTATATCCGTTTTACTATTATAAAAAAATTCATCACTCACCGATCCGATGCGCAACGGGCGGAGTAATTCGGCCACGTAGCTACGATGATACTGTAACAAAAACAAAAGATATAAATTAAAGAGGCGCTGAAAATGATTAATGTTTCAAAAGATACACATAATTTTACGCGCAACTAATTCGTTCTTTAATTAGATTCACCTATATAATTATCTATTTTCCGAAAAAAATATTTACAAAAATAAATTTTTATAAAATTTTCAATAATTTCTTTTTTTTCTAATTATTCTTAGCTTATTGAAATAAAACCGAATAAACGTAGCCTATTAATTTTATGCAGATAAGAGATGGTACTTACCCCAAGGTTGCTCCGCCGGTGCCCGATGTCTGTCTCGGACCTCCTCCTCCTTCTCCTCTCACCGCACAGGACACTCGCGAGGAACACTCGCGGATAATAAACTACACAATCGCACGCGGACTAATTTCAGTAAAAGTTTTTCTCGCGCGATACTGTACGGCACTCCCGTTTAAAAAAGTCCTTTAGTCCGATTACTTGAACGGCACTCCCGAAGCAAACGCGACGAACCGGCTGCGGTTCGTTTATTAAATTAAATCGGCGGACGAGGGTACGTTAGCTTCCCCGTCTTTAGATTTTTATCCAAGCAGAACAAGAGTTTGCTTGGGTAAAATCCTCGTACTGGGTACTGGGCCTTCCCACCTCGCCAAGGTCGTACCCATGGGAAGGAATAAGTACTTTACTGTGCGACGTGCTATTACTTGAATCACTTACTTGAATCACGATTTCACGTTGTCACTCGTTGCCCTCTTTCCGCTCTTCGAAAAGAATCGGTGATATTCGCACGACAATTCCGGCACAGCGCGTTCAAAGCACGACACGAGATATGCCCCGAGATATGTAAATGAACGACACATTCGAGAGTCCAGCAGGCATATGGCGGGGCGACTGCACGAGCGAATATCACGACAAATCACTGCAAATCACTCACGGTCACAATTGTCGTATCTTCACCTCGACGTCTCCGCCTCGAGCGACTCGGGGGGGGGGGGGGGGGGCTCCCGAGTTAGCGCTGACTTCCCGTTGTCAGCGCTTTGTACTGACCTTAACATCAGCGTTTTCGATCGTTCCGGAGTTGAACGCTCCTGGTTCCGGTGTCGATTTGCATCGGACGAATTATCGCGGAAATGTCGGACGGAAATCTTGAGTCGCTCGGTCTCTCTGCGTGGCTCGCGAAACGGAGATCTTGAAGAGCGATGAATGACCGCCCTCGTGATCGGAGATCTTGCACGCGACCGACGGATATCTTGCTCGCGCGGCAGATGAGCGACCGCGAACACGGAAACGTGCGAGAGGCTCAGGCTCACTCTAGTTACTCGGGGACGCGATAGCGGACACGAATTTTACACTAAATCACAGCGGTACGGCGCGGCACGACAAGATGGCCGCGAGCGGGGTCGATATCGAAATCGAACTCCCGGCGTTGATTGTATGGAAAATAGAGACCACGCTCACGCTCGGTGATCGCGACGCTCGAGAGGCACTCGCGAAAACCGGAATTCGCGTTGTGTGACGGTTTCGCCGTCGACACGGGTCTTTCGCCCAAGATCACGCTACCGCACGCGGGGATCACGTGATCCGTCTGTGTGCGTCGGCCCGTCGTATTACGGACGACGAAAACTCGGGAAACGAGATGTTTCGCGCGACGACCAATCGAGTGGATGCGACTCGCGGTGAAACGGACTTCGCGCACTTACTTTCGGCACTCCCGATACTATAATTGCCACGAACGACCCGCTTGACTTTCTCCTTAGCGAGGCAGAAACTGAACTGAAGAGGCCGCGGATCGATATCGATCGTCCCTCGTCCCGATAGGAGACCCTCGGCGGGGGTCGTTGCCTCACGAAGGACGAATCACATCGATCCACGATGTAAGGAGACGAATCACATCGATCCGCGATGTAACGCGTTGCGCGGTATACGCGAATTAGGAAACGCGTGCGCGTTTTACATTTGCATGTCGGACTGTCGGAGCAGTAGGCGCGACAACCGGGTGATCTCGGTCGAATTCGGGTCAGGCCCGAGGGTTGTTTGCGCTCACGCTAGGGGCGTTCGCTGTCGCGACAGCGCCCCGCCGTATCGACTTTACCTTAATCCTAAACAGTAAGTAATGTGAAAAAAATTAATGTATTTTTCAAATATATGGAAATATCACTTTTATAATTTTATGAACATTACTTATTTGCTATTTATTTATGTTTTGGTTATATTAAAATATAAAATTAATATAATTTTAATGGTAGAGGACTTTTTATTCGGTTTAACACGCTCTACCTCCCCATGAAAAGTGGTTCGCGAATTATCGGACACCCTGTATATCACTTGCACGATATTTTTTATGGCGCATTTAAAACATATTTGATATGTAGGTAACCTAATCCCTTATTCTAAAGAACAGTCCTTTATTTCAAGTAATTGTCTTTTAGATCTTTTACTTAACGTTGTCGTTTAATGCATTAACGTGAAAATGTCACTTTCTTCTATAGCATATAATGTCGTTTTGTGAGGAAAAATTAAAAGAATGGGGGCTTTTCGAATACATACAAAAATTTACAGGTTGATTAATTTTATTTAATAATCTCAATTTTATAGTTTTATAATCTCAAAGAGAACAGATAATCAAAATGACGTCAAATTAACATTATTTTGACTTTTCTGTTCTCCTTGGAATCTTTTATTGCAACTGCTATAATATAATTTATAATTATGTTGCATTTTATATTTAGATGGTATAGATGACGAAGCATTTCTATATATGCCAGAAAATATGGTGAAAGAATTAATACCCATTATTGGAAAAAGATTTAATGTCCTTGAAAATAGAAAAAATTACTTTCAAAAAAGAGAGATTCAGTAAAAAATTTATATTTTCTGTAGCCTATTTCTATTGGAATTAATAATTTTTGCAAATATAGATTAGCAAATATTTGCTAATCTATATTCGCAAAAATTATTAACTTTTAATTAAATAATTAACTATCAATTAAGATAATTAACTTATCAGTTAATTTATGAATATCATTGTTGCAGCATATTTCAACAGATTTGAATACAACGGAGTCACAATCAGAAGTCACAAGTGACATCGAAGAAACTGTCAATATAGATAGTTGTTCTTCTAAGGAGTCGTGCACAAGTGTGAGCAATCGTGGAAAAGTATGTATTTTTATACAAACTTTATATTCTTTATTATATTCTTGAAATTTTATCGCGTTTTTTAAATAGGCAAGTAAAAATAGAAATAGGAAAATATTAGTCCTAAAATCTAAAATTTTAATTTTAATATTTTAATATTTTTTAATTTTAATATTTTAATATTTTTATGTTCTTAATATTTAATATATTTTTGTCTAGACTTTAAAAGAATTGCTTTCCGAATCCAGTTGTGGTAAAAAAATGTTAAGGCAAACACGATTGACTGTATAAGACCGTAATAAAATAAGCCATTTAATTATAGACAAACTTCTTTGCAAATCTATGAAGTATGTATACTAACTTATAAAATTGTATATGTAAAATTGTAATTGTATATTTTATCTAATTATTTCTATTTCAATGTAGAGTAAGTTCAGCAGATTTTCAGAAATGAGCTGAAGAAATAGTCAATGTTTTTAAACATGAAATAACATCGACATATTATGTTCCAATTAAGTAATGCAAAACAAAACCGTCTTGTTAACAGAAAATTGTGAGACAAATACAATAACCTAAAAAGGTATATAAAGAAACAAACACTTGAAAACATAGAAGAAGAGAAGACTCCAGAAAATACTGATTATGAAGAAACATTGTGTGTGTGAAGCTAGCGTCTCATTTTGCGGAAACTCACAAATTATTGAGAGTTCTGACTTCTTTTTCAATAGTTCTAGAGTTCCTGATAGTTTAAACAAATAGTTCTGGCCATTAAAGCCAAAAACGCGTCAGTACAAACTGAGACGCTAGGTTCACGCAGCGTCTCACTTTGTCCTACACAAGTTCCACCACTGTATCTCATCAGATTCTGCGAGATCTATAGTTCTATAACAGTTCTATAAAGAGTTCTGCCATATAAAAGCAAAAAAATTAATTATAAGTACTAAAAAAAAATGACAATGTAACGAGTATACCGAGTTGAGACGCCAGTTGAAATCTCGGAGTTCCGGTTTATGTAAAATATTTTTCGAGTAGTTCTGAGCATGTAGAAGCATTTTCTAAAGAGTTCCCGGTACTAACAATGTTGTATAATTTTTAAATAAATTAATAACGTTCGAAAGTCAGGAATTTATCGAAAATAGGTGAGACGCTGGCCGTATTTCGACAGTTCTGTGAGTTCTATTATAATTTTCGTGTAGTTCTGAACGTGTTCTAACGTTTTCTAAAGAGTTCTGGCGATAGGCATTATTTATTCATTTTTTAAATAATTTTTATCGTACGAGAAAGACGCATTTACGGGTATATGGGTGAGACGCTGTAGGAAATCTCGGAGTTCTGGCTTATATAAAATATTTTTTGTATAATTCTAAGTATATTGAAGCAATTTCTAAAGAGTTCCGGGCATTGGCAATGTTGCATAATTTTTAAATAAATTAATAACGCTCAAAAATCAGGAATTTATCGAAAATAGGTGAGACGCTGGCCGTATTTCGACAATTCTGTGAGTTCCATTATACATATATTATAATCTTCGTGCGTTATTAATTTATGCCCGGAACTCTTTAGAAATTGCTTCAATATACTTCAAGGGAACTACCACAACTGTCCGGCTCCGATTTGAATTTCCTTTAAGTATGTTGTTAAACACAAAAATCCAACAGACACGTATTTTTTTATAGGGGCCCTAATTCATCTTTAGGGGGTGAAACACCCCTTCGAAAAAATCAGTTTTTCTATTTCGGGCCGAATATCTCCGAAACCATAAGAGATAGAAAACTTTTCCAAAATGGAAATTAAATGGGTTCAAAAGTACTTTGAAATAATGACAAAATAATTTTTTTATTTCTTTTATTTTTAAATATACCCCCGCCACCAATACATTTTTTTCAAAATTTTAAAAATTGTTTATCACCAAATAGAAGGTTATTTTTTTACGAATTCAACCATATATGATTAAGTTATGTTACGATAAACCATTTTCAAGAATTAATTACAAACGCCTCCGTATATACGCTATCCATGCTCATCCGTACTATATGTGCGTAAGTAATTATTGTCGAAACAATAAGATATATAAAAAATGTTGTAAGTAAAATTTTTATAGTTTTCTATATGCTTTATAATTGTATATATGTATATAATATATATTTAGGTTTTCTACAATAAAAATGTAATAATTTTTAAAATACCCCCAGCCTTGTTATTATTTCTTTGACATTTACGTTTTTCTATAAATAAAGATTGTAGACAATTTTATTCAAAATTCATTCACTTATAATAAAATTATTTTATAAAATTGAATCTTTGAGAAATGAGCAAAAAAATCACTATATATCTATGTCGCAGCGCTACACTTTGTATTTTCACTCATTATACACATTACAATAATGATATTCGTATAATGATCTACAGGAAAAATACAACCATTAGATGTTTATGGATTTAGAATTTGGAAAAATTTTGCTAAAAGATTTTCAGATACTGTTTCAGAAGAATTTGAAAATCCAGTACAATTAGTTTGTATGACAGTTCAACAACATGTGATATCGAAGGTTGTGATAATATAGCTGCAGTAAGATGTTCTTGGTGCAAGAATACATTATGTTTGAAACATTTTTTCGTCGAATATCATTATTGTAATGTGTATAATGAGTGAAAAATACAAAGTGTAGCGCTGCGACATAGATATATAGTGATTTTTTTTGCTCATTTCTCAAAGATTCAATTTTATAAAATAATTTTATTATAAGTGAATGAATTTTGAATAAAATTGTCTACAATCTTTATTTATAGAAAAACGTAAATGTCAAAGAAATAATAACAAGGCTGGGGGTATTTTAAAAATTATTACATTTTTATTGTAGAAAACCTAAATATATATTATATACATATATACAATTATAAAGCATATAGAAAACTATAAAAATTTTACTTACAACATTTTTTATATATCTTATTGTTTCGACAATAATTACTTACGCACATATAGTACGGATGAGCATGGATAGCGTATATACGGAGGCGTTTGTAATTAATTCTTGAAAATGGTTTAGCGTAACATAACTTAATCATATATGGTTGAATTCGTAAAAAAATAACCTTCTATTTGGTGATAAACAATTTTTAAAATTTTGAAAAAAATGTATTGGTGGCGGGGGTATATTTAAAAATAAAAGAAATAAAAAAATTATTTTGTCATTATTTCAAAGTACTTTTGAAGCCATTTGATTTCCATTTTGGAAAAGTTTTCTATCTCTTATGGTATTCGGCCCGAAAGAGAAAAACCGATTTTTTCGAAGGGGTGTTTCACCCCCTAAAGATGAATTAGGGCCCCTATAAAAAAATACGTGTCTGTTGGATTTTTGTGTTTAACAACATACTTAAAGGAAATTTAAATCGGAGCCGGACAGTTGTGGTAGTTCCCTTGTTAGAACTATACAAAAAATATTTTATATAAGCCAGAACTCCGAGATTTCCTACAGCGTCTCACCCATATACCCGTAAATGCGTCTTTCTCGGACGATAAAAATTATTTAAAAAATGAATAAATATGCCTATCGCCAGAACTCTTTAGAAAACGTTAGAACACGTTCAGAACTACACGAAAATTATAATAGAACTCACAGAACTGTCGAAATACGGCCAGCGTCTCACCTATTTTCGATAAATTCCTGACTTTCGAACGTTATTAATTTATTTAAAAATTATACAACATTATTAGTACCGGGAACTCTTTAGAAAATGCTTCAATATGCTCAGAACTACTCGAAAAATATTTTACATAAACCGGAACTCCGAGATTTCAACTAGCGTCTCAACTCGGTATACTCGTTACATTGTAATTTTTTTTTAGTACCTTATAATTAATTTTTTTGCTTTTATATGGCAGAACTCTTTATAGAACTGTAGATCTCGCAAAATCTGAAGAGATACAGTGGTGGAACTTGTGTAGAACAAAGTGAGACACTGCGTGAACCTATAGCGTCTCAGTTTGTACTGACGCGTTTTTTGGCTTTAATGGCCAGAACTATTTGTTTAAAGTATCAGGAACTCTAGAACTATTGAAAAGGTAGTCAGAACTCTCAATAATTTGTGAGTTTCCGCAAAATGAGACGCTAGCTTCACACACACAGAAACATTGCTTACATTGCGAGCAATTCAGCCAGACGATCCTAATTGGGAACGGGCATGATGACGTCAGCTGGCCAATATGGCGGCCATAAGCCACCACGTCAACACGTGAGACATATGTGTGCTCACGCAGTTTTGTAGATAAAATTGTAAAAATACGTAAAACGTGTATAAAAGTACAGTCACTATTCTCACGGAGTGTCTGAATGTATTAGTGTAGACTGTAAAAAAATTGTTGGGACAAAATGAAAGTGATTTCTTCAAAAAATAAAATTTCTAACCACGAATACTGTTGTGTGTACGGCTGTAAATCTCGAGCTTCTAACAATCGGGAAATATTTATATGGTATTATATATATGGTAGACATTTATTTAAAAATACGAGAAAATATAGTTCTAATTCTCTTAAGATACATAATAACTTTAAATTTTATCTTGTCTAAACGGACATGTCTGTCAAGAAAAGAAATCACTTCTTGTTTAATTTCTTAGGAAATACAACGTGTCCACGCCAGAAGATTTGTATGCATTACTTCAACTAAAAGTAAATGAGAAAGGGGTGAAAGACAATATCAAAGCCATCTTAGACACATGGACAACTCAATCCGGTTATCCTGTCGTTAAAGTCGATGTTACAAAAAATGCTATACTTCTAGAACAAAACCATTTCTTCTTTAAAGAAGAGGAGAATAATTCTGACAAGACTATATGGCACATCCCAATCACATGGGCACAAGTTCAGAATAGTTTAGACTAGAGTCCCTCTAATAAGAGTCGCGACATATATCTTGAGTTTCGGCAAAATAAGAGAGACACTCATCACTCTCTTTAGTTAAAACAAATAATATTCTGAATTCTAATTCTTTAATTCTTCAATTACGAATATAAATTTAAAACAAAAATTCGATTTGCTTATTATTTTGACTTTTCTTCGATAAAATATTATAATGTTCTTTAAATAAGTATAAATTCTTCTTTCGAGTACAATGTAAATATTACGTGTAAATAATTATGAGGTCTTTTTACTTACCTCGACATCATACTCGGTATAAAAGTCGGCGGTACCCATGCAGGCATGCAACTTGTATCCCATGTTCTTTAGATTTCTGATAGACTCAAGCAACTCCATTTTATGCTTGAAACTTCCCACAGATAGCAAAATACCTCTTTGTGGTATATGGAAACCTGTGCTCATCATGCCTTTCAGGTAAGCTTCATATAACGATTCTCGCCGAAACTTCTCCAGCAGATACCATCTCAACACCCAACGTTACATCAGCGCCTTCAAGTAAGTCAGTCAATACCAATTATCTTTTAATGATTTTTTAAAACTACATTATAAACCAATTAATTTAATAATAACTAACAATCTTTTTAAACTTTGAGCAAAACTTTTTTAAGAGTTTAAATAATTTAGAAGAAAAAATTTAAAAGCAAAGTTAATCATGTAAAAAGAAGGTTTATCATACAAAAATATTAAAAAATAATAATATTAGATAATTAAGAAATTTAGATGTAGTGTATAATGTTGCCAAAAGTTAAATTTCCGTAAATTGTATGTAAAACTAATGTTTTTACCTTTAAGATGAGAGAAGGAAAATTGGGGAACTTTTATTCCAACTTTTCCACAGCCAGCTAAAACGTCCACAGGTTCAACTGTTAACCCTATGATTAAACGAGTTGCCGTCGCAACAAAATCATGATCTAAAGTTTTGGAGACGAAGGGGAAAGACCTGGATACTCTTACGTTACACTCAATCACCTTCAGCTCGTTGTTCTGCATAAAAAATGTTACTAATTATCAATTTTGTTAAATATGAAATATAATAAAATCTATATATCTGTATCTATTAATTTGTACAACTAATATTTTTGATGTCTAAGCAACAGAAGTATGAAAGTAATGTGCAATTGTAAAATTAGACAGGCAATATAAAAGTATTATTTTAAAAATAATAATAATTGTGTGCGTTATTAAATTTAATTCATTAATTTTTAAACACATAAAAATTAAACGATACGTACCTTCGCAATTAGTTGCATGTTGAAAGAACCAGTGACTCCCAAAGACGCTGCTACTGCTTTAGAGATGGTCTTTATCTTCGCTAGGGTTTGCGTGTTGATGTCCTGCGGTGGTGTTACTAACGTGGCATCACCCAGATGAACGCCAGCATTTTCCACGTGTTCGGATGCCATGCATAAAATAATCCCCTCGTAAGCTATGGCGCGCGGCGTCGACGTCGGAATCTCCTTCGCCTCGAGGATAAACTTCGATATTACCATGGGATGCTCCTTGCTGACTTCGCTCGCGCTTTTCAAATAGAAGCTTTTCAAAGACTCGAGATCTTGATTCGAATAGGCAACATTCATCGCAGCTCCGCTTAGCACATTACGAAGGTCTCACAAGGCATGGATAGCCGATTTCCTCGCAAAACTCAATCGCCGACTTTAAGAGAGTTTGTTAGTTCTTTCCATCTAAAATAAAATAAATAAATAAAAAACAAATTACGGGAATAATCGCAACAAATGTATAATGTATGTATTTATGTACATCTAATAAAATTTGTACCTGGGCTGCGATATACCGATGTTATCAAGCTTAGGGAGAATTTGAAACAATTTTCGGCACCGTCGACGGATTCCGGGGAGGTTCCGAGGATCCGAGTCTGCTGTCTATGCAGATCCATGGCAATATTGTTAGGTACACTGAAAAAAATAATCGGATAAAGACAACCAAGTATCGGAGTTGCGCGAATTTAGTTGCACAAACTGGTATCGAGTCAAATTGACTAAAATTCGAATATGCTACATCATGTTTACGCTTCGAAGCTAAGTATAAAGAATTAAAAGATTATGCTCGCGTTGCTCGGTCACGTAAAAATATTTGTTACACTTTAACTATTAGAAATCAAATTAGGTTCGCTCAAAGATTACAAGCAAAAAAAGGATTTAAGGATCGAATAAAATTTGGTCCGCATATATTAATAAAGCATATTCAGCAATTGCCGGACTATGACTTATTTAAATCTTTTGTAACCGAAGGCGAATTATATGAATATAAACACATTCTTTCATTTGTAATAATTAACGGAACTAGTTATAAAGTAGACATGCTTTTAGTTACTGATAAAATAGATAATTTAGTTCAGTGTGGAAAAATTAAATATATATTATGCAATGATAAGCGTGATTTTGCATTTCTTCTTTTAAATATAAAAACTAAAATTTCATTAGACATGTGCATGGATTTTCAATAGAACATACATCAGAATGGTGTCTTCATACTTTTAAGAGTTTAAATTATAATAAACCTTTGAATATACATATTTTGCCTGATGGGGAAACTTGCGTTCCTTGTTAACATGTAATACTTTTTGATTCGTATTCTTAGATATTAGCAATATGTCATTGCTATCGTAACAATATTAATTCAAGAAGTCAAGTATTTTTTATTTGACCTGTGTGACTTGTAGTTAAGTTAAATATTACTATGATAATATAGTTTTGTTCCATTTTACTTTTAGTATATAACCCAGATAACATGCATGTTGCATAAGACGTCGTAAGATATCTTAAAGATATCTTAAGATATCTTAGCTGTCTTAAAGATATCTTTACGACGTCTTATGCAACATGCATGTTATCTGGGAAGTATTTTAAATAATTTTGTACTGTTTTACTTTTAGTATAAATATTTTAAAAGTTCTTTTCTAACAAAATGTCAATGCGCGCGCACAATTTTAATTATTTATACTGGTGGCTGTACAAAAGAGGCTGTGTTATATCCTACATTTATAAACACTTATGCGTATAGTACGAATATGTATAACACTCAGGATACTCACAGTCATATATGTCCATCACCACCTCGAATGAGATCTCCTCGAAGTGTACAATCTGTCGCTGATATCGTAGTCTGTACTAACTGTCTCTGGATTGTAATTCACCACGATGGTCTTACGTTCAAAATTTCACAGTTCTCTCAGACAACTCATGGCACACCAATCGAATTCTACCGAGCTGCCGATTCTGTACATGCCAAAGCCTGAAAGAAAAATTAAATTTCTCATTTGTAACAATATGTCGTTTATGTCCACCTTTAAATTATGTTTAAATCGATAATCTCTTATTAGCTGGGCGCGTACAAAACAATTAAAATAGTATTTTCTTATCAAAGAAGTCTTGTTGCTTCAAGAAGTTTTGCTGCGATTAATCAACGATAATTATTTAACGCTGTACCTATCACCATTGTATATCCGCCAGGAAATTCCACGTCGTGAGCAGAGCCATTGTACGTTAGATAAAGTTAGTTCGCAGTGGCCCGCCATTCAGCGGCCACTGTGTCAATTTGCTTGACCATCGGCAGAATTGTATTTTCCTACCAGTCTTAATCTATTTGTCATCGGACAAATCTGAACTAGCTTAGAAAACTTCCAACAGTTGCAAAATAAACGTTCTGCTGAACGTGGCCATTGAAAGAACATTTATACGTGTGTTCCGTTTTGAAGAACTTCCTGAACTGGTGCACATCAGTAATGCAATTAAGTTAGAGTGAGACAAGTATATTTTGTTTCACTTTAACTTATTGCACGAATGTGCACCAGTTCAGGAATTTCTTCGAAAAAGAATAGACGTCATAGATGGTATATGCATAAAGCTTCTAGAACATATTCTCACGCATGTCTCAAAGACGTCATAAACACGTTCAAAAGACATGAAAAGTAGAAATTTTAAATGTCTTTATCATTAAAACAATACGTTTCTATAAATAGTTTTTTAAACGTTATTTTATCGGAAAAGAAACGTTCCATCGAACGTTTTTCGAATGGACATTTTTACTCATGAGAAACGTTTCTAGGAATCGGTTATAAAACGTTTCTCATGAGTAAAAATATTCGAAAAACGTTCGATGGAACGTTCTTTTTCGATAAAATAATGTTCAAGAAACTATTATAGAAACGTTTTTTTTAATGAAAAAGAAATTTTGAAATTTCTACTTTTTATGTCTTTTGAATGTGTTTATGACGTCTTTAAGACATGCTTGAGAATGTTCTAGAAGCTTTATATATGCATCTATTATACCATCTATAGCGTTTATTCGTTTTCGAAGAAATTCCTGAACTGGTACACATTCGTGCAATAATATGACTGCATGACAAGCATCGTTTGTTATGCAGTCATATGCAGTTTGGGAGCCGATGATACGGCGTGGTGTCGACTTTGCCCCGAACGTCGTTTTTCACTTTTGTCACTTCAAAAACATAAAAATTTTGAAAATATGCAAAAACTATTACCGGATTTGCACAGAGCATCAAATTTCCCATCAAAATCACTTACATATAGGTTTGCAAGACTTGCGTAACGCCGCACAAGATACTAGAAGGAAATAAAAGGAAAACTTCTCTTTTACTATCAAAAACGCTTATGTCGCGCTAAAAATTACACCATAACTCAGAATGTCACCAAATTCCATTGATAATACTGGCACATAAAGACGCCTTTATAGTAGGAAAGGCAAGTTTCTACGATAGATTTAAATTGGCAAAAAGCCTAGTGTCAAGTTTGCCTCGGTATCGAGTTTGCCCCGGTCTCCCCTACTTTATATAAAAGAGAAGTTTTCCTTTTATTTCCTTCTAGTATCTTGTGCGGCGTTACGCAAGTCTTGCAAACCTATATGTAAGTGATTTTGATGGGAAATTTGATGCTCTGTGCAAATCCGGTAATAGTTTTTGCATATTTTCAAAATTTTTATGTTTTTGAAGTGACAAAAGTGAAAAACGACGTTCGGGGCAAAGTCGACACCACGCCGTATCATCGGCTCCCAAACTGCATATGACTGCATAACAAACGATGCTTGTCATGCAGTCATATTATTGCACGAATGTGTACCAGTTCAGGAATTTCTTCGAAAACGAATAAACGCTATAGATGGTATAATAGATGCATATATAAAGCTTCTAGAACATTCTCAAGCATGTCTTAAAGACGTCATAAACACATTCAAAAGACATAAAAAGTAGAAATTTCAAAATTTCTTTTTCATTAAAAAAAAACGTTTCTATAATAGTTTCTTGAACATTATTTTATCGAAAAAAAACGTTCCATCGAACGTTTTTCGAATATTTTTACTCATGAGAAACGTTTTATAACCGATTCCTAGAAACGTTTCTCATGAGTAAAAATGTCCATTCGAAAAACGTTCGATGGAACGTTTCTTTTCCAATAAAATAACGTTTAAAAAACTATTATAGAAACGTTTTGTTTTAATGATAAAGACATTTAAAATTCCTACTTTTCACGTCTTTTGAACGTGTTTATGACGTCTTTGAGACATGCGTGAGAATGTTCTAGAAGCTTTATGCATATACCATCTATGACGTCTATTCTTTTTCGAAGAAATTCCTGAACTGGTGCACATTCGTGCAATAAATTAAAGTGAAACAAAATATATTTGTCTCACTCTAACGTAATTGCATTACTGATGTGCACCAGTTCAGGAAGGATTCTTCAAAACGGAACACACGTATAAATGTTCTTTCAATGGCCACGTTCAGCAGAACGTTTATTTTGCAACTGTTGGAAGTTTTCTAAGCTAGTTCAGATTTGTCCGATGACAAATAGATTAAGACTGGTAGGACAAAATTAATTTAAGTAAATAAGTGAATATATGTGCATGAATAAAATGATTTATTTTGTGCAATCATTAGTGCAATATAAATTTAAATGTTTCAAAAAAGGCTATTAAAGCTATTATATATATAGATAAAGCAAATTATAATTTTGAAAGAAAAAATTTAACAAATAAGTATTTTTGTTAACTGTAGAAACGTAAAAAATACGTTTCTTAAATCATGGTTTCAAAAACATTTTTGTTCAAACGTTTCTTAATAATTCTTTACGGTTATGAAACTATGTATACGTTCAAAAAACGTATATGAAACTAATATGTGTTACCTGAGAAGTTCTTTGACACACGCTTTTGCGATGTTCTCTTTTCTTCATGTTAGACTGCATGGGAACATTATGATAATTTAATAATTAAATGTAATCTGCTGTAGTCGATACGAATTCTACTTCATCTAATTTGTTTGATCAGCGCGGAATAATTAAAATAAAGTAGGGATAACTAAAGCATCGACGAGATACTATTAAAGACCGACAATCTTACGGGAGTTAGCGTGACTTGAAAAATTACTTATGGTAACTCATGTGATAAGTACTGTGTCCTGTTTTATCTTTCACGTGATATTTAATGTACATGCAATTAAATCTTAGAGTTTATAATGATAAAACAGTGTCATAATTGTACAAATCTTTAAGATTTGTACGTTTCTGATGATAAATTTATCTTCAAAACAGTCAAAACGGTTGATAATGTCAGCACTCTTCAGTTATTGTCGGGCCCTTGGGGCCCCTTTAGTAGTCATGAAAACTTAGGGTTGTCGGTCTTTAAAGTAACGATAAAAGTAACGGTTGAATTCGTTATCGTTACTGTGAAAATGTAACGACGTTACCGTTACCGTTACATACAGAAGAAAGTAACGCTCGTTACCGATAAAAAGTAACAGTAACGGTAACGACGTTACAAGTAACGCGTTACTTCCCAACTCTGCGCGTGTTTCTTGATTTCATTTTTAAAAAGAGTACTTCAACTACACAAACTGACTGGCGAAAGCAACTTGACCATTATCAAATGGAGATAACCATTGATTATAATGACTCACCCCTCGAATGGTGGAAGGCAAGAGTTAATAAATATCCGACACTCGCCGAATTGGCGAGGAAATATTTAGCGATACCTGCAACATCCGCGAGTTCGGAAAGAGCGTTGTTGGCGAATTTGGTTGCCGGGCGTAACTCCGGCTTCGCCAATTGGCGTAAGAGGAGGCCGAGTCGACCCCGACAGGGATCCGGAGTGCGGAGAATGAGCGGACACTGCTTTTAGTTGATCTTGCACAACAGTAGTTTATTCGGAATGCACAATCGTTTCTTATACACAATTTCTGAGGCGCGATGACGCAATGCTGAGGATGGTCACCACTCGCGTGCAGCGAGGGTGAAGCTGCTGACGCCCGGAGGCGTTAATGTCCGTCGCCGCACAGTGAGAGCGGAACGAGCGCGTGAATAGCGCGGTTGCGAGTGTCTGTGAGACACGATTCGCGAGTGCACGGATGGCACAACAATTTCTGTTCGGATGCACGACGGGGCGTAAATCCGCGTGGAACGAACTGCTGAGTTTCACGGAAACACGACGGCGAGGCTCGACCGCGTGAACCGGAGTTGAATTAACGAGACGGGTGCACGTCGGCTGTAGCACCGCTTGAACCGCCCTTCAATTGCTACTGATGGGATCGCGCTCTCGCGGGCCCGTTCTCGGAGCATTCGGTGACGCGACAATTGAGAGGGCCAATAAGCGCGTTTCGCAGGATCACGGGATCCTGGCGTGAACGGATCGATACCGCGCCGCGAGAGACCGCGCGGTCAGGGGTGATGCGGGGGGGCGGCGCGAAGTCGCCTCGTTCAGGGGGCGGCTCAGGGATGGCGGCAGCGGTATCGATCGCGGTGATCGATCGCGGTGAAAATCCTGAACAAGCGTTTTCCTCAGCGGGCAATATTGTATCACGAAAACGTAACTGTTTAGCCCCGGAAAATGTAAATATTTTAGTTTTTTTGTACGAGAATAGGAAATATATATATATATAAAATAAAATTTATAATATTATACAGGGTGCTCCGAATTTTACCCGACAAACTGCGGGAGTATATTCTACAAGTGCAAATAAGAAAAGAATTTTCTATGAAGTTTGGCTAGAAATGCTTTATGACAAAGTTGTAAATAAATATTGAAACGGAACATGAAATAGGTAAAAATTATTATCTATTTTGATGACTCTTATTTTTTAAAGTTCCCCATAAGTAAAATCAAGAGGCGTTAAATTTGGCGATCTCGCCAAATTTAAGTCAGAGGAAGTCAGAGAATCATTTTTACCTATTTCATGTTCCGTTTCAATATTTGTTTATAACTTTGTTTATAATAAAGCATTTCTAGCCAAACTTTATATAATATTATTTTTTTATTTTCACTTGTAGGATATGCTCCCGCAGTTTGTCGGGTAAAACCCGGGGCACCCTGTGTAAAATAATGATAGTATTATATCATACTTAATTATATTTCGGGTGTTAGAAAGATATATATGCATGTAAAATAAGAAAATATATAAAATTACACATAAAGCAATTTATAGAAATTTCAAATATAATTACACACATATACCTATTTATCCACATAATGTGTAATGCATATTTAATCCTCCGTGTACGTGGGTCTACGGCGTCCGAGCCAAAATAATATCTGCTCGTAACTGTAAAACTGGCAAGCCTGCGTCCATTTCTAAAAAAGTAAGTGAGAAAAGGGACTCAAGAGGACCCAGAGCTGTTGCGAAAGATCAATACCTGTATATCGCCGAATACCGAGCAAGTCAAGTCTCGCACGGACGTCTCAGACCCATGTATGCACTAGACGTAATCTTTTTTGTAAGTAATAACTTTGCTAATATTATTGAAAGTTCATTAAAAATCAAACATTAAATAAACAAATGTTTATCAAAAAATTATAAAATTGTCAACTACAATGTAGACAGATGTTTTGTAAATTCTTTCAGATTTTTTAAAATACTTTAAGGTAGGGAAAATAACGTTGGACATGACAGTATGCACTCACGTATGCACTAAGAAGGTGCCGAAAAAACGGAGGGTTAATAAAAGCATTTTTTCATATATTTTATATATTTTTGAAGCGTGTGAGAATTTATATTTTATTACTTTGCGTATACGCGTCTCCGTGTAATACGCAGATATCTGTAGCATACGCTGTTATACCCGCCTCGATACGGGTACCCGTACTGAAGCGGGTATAACGGGTGCCCGTATTGACACGGGTAGCGGGTACCCGTACCGATTCGGGTACCCGCTACCCGAAATTACCCGGGTACCCGCGGAACCGGTCCAGAACCGTATACAACGGGTAACGGGCGAACGGGCGGGTACCCGAATACCCGGGTACCCGTTTCTTTTTCCGAGCTCTAATTACTAGCCGCACGACAAATTCGGACGCCACAGCTTTCACAACGTGGTCTCCATTATGCCAGCAAGTAAGATAGCTGATAGGTACTCTCAGCGTCTCATAATAATTTAGAACATTGTTATTTTCTAATGTTATAAAAATTATTTATTTTCTAATTATTATGGGACACCGCATTAATTATTTCTTAAATATCTACCAATTTTTGTACAACCATGTATTGTATAAATAATGTGTAAAAAACGAATAGCTACATTAAAGCCCCTAAGAAGTTTCAGTATCAAAAAATCAAACGCCAAAAATTCCATCAGGAACTTTTTGATTGCCAAATGTTATATCGCACGCCATTGTTCTCATAAAAATATCAACGGTGTTAAAATTCCATTCGAATTTTGACAGAGCTATAGCTTCTTCTCTGATCGATATCGCTGTCGGTAGCCACCCAGAGCTATACCAGTTATGAAAAAAGTCGAATTCGTAAACAGGAAGTACAGCACGACTGTCTTCGCCGCCGTTTATAACTCTGGCCTGCTTGGCGCCGAATATGTTCTTGACTTTGTTGAAAAACATCACAAAGAAATGGAAGCATAGTAAGTCACCATTATAACATAGTAATTATGCGATGTATCAATATTAATTTACAAAAAAAAGTGGATGATGCAATTAATATTTGAGACACATTTATAAATTAATGCAAAATATTAACAATGTACTAATATATATTAAACTCAATAAAATAATTATTCGCCAGTGATGAAATATTAGAATATATATTCTAATATATTCTAATATATATTAATATGCATTACGTATAATTGCATAAAATATATTTCTTTAAATTCTTTTGAACCATACAAAATTTTAATTTAATTAACTACTTAAATAAATAATATTAATGAGTGCATATAAAAAAATTATTTCTTTAATTTACAAGTATGCTATTTTCTCTTTTAGTTACGGAGGACAGGGTACAATAGCCACAATCCTCGATGGAGCATCGCAGCGTCTCTCTACCATCGAATTAGTAAACAAATTTGAAAAACTCATAAACAACCATTAGGCGGACTTCGCGTCAATCCAAAAGTCTCTGGAGTCCTCTTTAAGAATCGCAAAGTACGAATTGCAATGGTATAGAAGCTATTCGCCATCTATAATTCGGTGGCTACAAGTACGTGACAACGTTGCGCATCGCCTACCCACGAATATAAGTCCCAAAAGATATATAATTTCTGTCACGCCTTATCTCGAGACTGGGAATTTTACCGTCGACGGAAAAGTGACGATCGAAGCTGACGTTAAACAACCGACAAGTCAGATCACTTTGCACTCGTCGGAAATTACGATCACGATATAAGCGTGACGGCCAATCAGACAAAAGTGAAGATTCTTACGAACAAGTTAAGAGACCATTATGACTTCTGTGATTTATCTGGAACAAGAAGTAACCGCTGGAACGAAATTGACCATCGAAATCCAATACACGAGTAATTTGAATCCGCCGGAGCATCGTGGCTTTTACAAAAGTTCTTACGTGAATGAAAAAAGAGAAACGAGGTAATGTTAAACATTATTGCGTTCACTTAAAATTCGCGTCATGTAAATTAGCAATAAATACTTTCGAATCCTTTCTGTTTTAAGGAACTTGTGCTTCCATAAAAATGCTGAGGACAACTTTTAGAAACTAATGCATTTACTATCATTGCATTTATATCATAATAATGTTTCAACAATAATTTTATCTTAAATTTTCAATCACCATTTTTATATCAAAAGAGTAAAAAGTAAAAAGAGATATAAAAAGTGTAAAAAAATATTTTTCTATAGCTCAAATTCTTGCGTTAAAGATTATTAAATGTAAAATGCTTGACGTATTAGATGGCTCGCAGCCTCGCACTTAGAACCCGTTGGCGCCAGAAGAATGTTCCCTTGCTTCGATGAACCAGCGATGAAAGCAATCTTCACCGTTCAAGTTAGCGTGCCGTCAGATTATGAAGCTATCAGTAATATGAACTGGCGCGAGGTGATAAACGTGTATGTATAAATTCGAATGTATTTCTTAAGGAGAATTTAATTGAATACTCTCTTTTTCACAACTTTTTAATCAATTGCAAATATTTTACTTCGGTATTATAATATTATTGTCCCTTCTTGTTTCTCCAGCAAAAAGATTCAAATTTGATAATTTAATCTGATATACTTAGTATTTCTTGATACAAAAATATGCTTCAAAGATATTATATTTTAAATAGCGTAAACATGACTCTTAAAAAAATATTACAGTGTTTACCATAGAGTGTACTATTTGCCATTGTGAGAGTAAAATTACATGATTTTGATAAATCTCATCAAAACACAAAGATTAAAATCACACCTTAACAAATTGTTGCAGTGGTGATCGTCAATTGTACATTTTCTCTGACTCAGTACTGATGTCGACGTATCTAGTGGCACTTGTCGTTTCCGATTTTGAGTCTAAATCTGTAAAAATGAAGGGAACTGAATTGGCCGTATACGCACGTCCCAACGCCTTTAATCAAACCGATTATGCTCTATCCGTAATGCCTCCGTTGTTAAACTTCTTCGAGAACACGTACAAACAGAAATATCAGCTTCCAAAGCTCTTTATGGCTGCTCTACCCGATTTCGGAGCGGGCGCGATGGAGAACTGGGGCCTTTTAACATACAAGGAACCGTATATGTTGTATGACGAGAATCACTCGCCGGTCACAAACAAGCAGGATATCAGAAACGTGATTGCTCATGAAATCTCTCATCAGTGGTTCGGAAATTTGGTCAGTCCTCTGTGGTGGAAGTATCTGTGGCTGAACGAGGGATTTGCCAGATACTTCGAATATCACGCTCCCGCTCATGTACGTAACTAAAACACTCCATCGATGTAATGCCGATTTACGAACTCGCGAAATTTAAATCTTTCATACATCACCATTAATCTGCCGACGAGTTTTTAAACAGAGAGGCTAAAATCTTTTTAGGTCACAAACACGAAAATTACACACATTTTTCTACTGTATATATATGCAGATTATTTTACATTTCATACAATAAAGAAATAAATATTGAAATGAGAGCGCTAGTTTAATAATAAATTTATTATTTGCATTCTAGGCATTTAATGACAAGACGTCCGAATCACAATTCGTGGTGAACGAAGTACATTCTGCTTTCAGAGCAGATAGTTCCAAATCTACACATCCCATGAGTCACGATGTAAAAACTGTTCGTGAAATTCGAAGCATATTCGATACAATCTCTTATGCCAAAGGTGGTAGCATATTGAGAATGGTCGAAAAAACATATGGAACTGAAGTATTCAACAACGCATTAAGTGACTATCTTAATAAACGGTATGTAAAGATAATGTTTATCTTAGAGACTACAGCGATATTTCTTTTATTTTATCAAAAGAATTAATCGTAATTAAGTAAGTGCAAGTGAAAGAATACAAATTATTATATATATGGTATTATATATATGGTAGACATTTATTTAAAAATACGAGAAAATATAGTTCTAATTCTTAAGATACATAATAACTTTAAATTTTATCTTGTCTAAACGGACATGTCTGTCAAGAAAGAAATCACTTCTTGTTTAATTTCTTAGGAAATACAACGTGTCCACGCCAGAAGATTTGTATGCATCACTTCAACTAAAAGTAAATGAGAAAGAGCTGAAAGACAATATCAAAGCCATCTTAGACACATGGACAACTCAATCCGGTTATCCTGTCGTTAAAGTCGATGTTACAAAAAATGCTATACTTCTAAAACAAAACCATTTCTTCTTTAAAGAAGAGGAGAATAATTCTGACAAGACTATATGGCACATCCCAATCACATGGGCACAAGTTCAGAATAGTTTAGACTAGAGTCCCTCTAATAAGAGTCGCGACATCTTGAGTTTCGGCAAAATAAGAGAGAAAGAGAAAGAGATATACAAGTGATATACATTCATATCGCTCTCTCTTTCTCTCTTATATCTCTTTCTCTTTCTGTTTCACGTACTTTTGCCGAATATGCGAACCAATCAAAAGTTGCTGCTACGTGTCGCGACTCTTATTAGACGGACTCTAGTTTAGACTACTTTGATACCACGCCGAAATTATGGTTGACGAGTAAAACAATAAATATAAGAAACCCATCAAACTCACTTCTAATATTCAACACGCAGCAATTAGGTAATTAAGCGAAGCAAATTAAAAATTGGCACGAACTGGAAAGAATGATAAATATAATAAGATTATAATAAATAAACAATATTTAACAAATTTTAATAAACGCGAATTTTAATAAATTCGATGATATTCACTATTTTGATTCCGGGTTATTATCGTGTAAATTATAATAAGGATCATTGGATAAAGCTAATTGATTATCTTAAGAATAAGGATATTCAAACAATTCACGAAACCAATCGCGCGGCATGATGATCTTATGAATCTTGCAAGAGCAAACTACATCAATTACAAGACTGTTATATCTGCTATAACGTATTTGGAAAGAGAAAATAATTATTTCCCTTGGCGTGCGTTCTTCAATAATGTGCCTTACTTTAACTTTTTGGGCGCCATTTAATTTTCTTTAAGTTTATTTGTATAAAAAAGTTTCGTAAGTAATTTTATAGAAAGAAATGTATGATTTTTTCAGAAATGGTTAACATCGTTAATAGGAAAACTTCACGCACGGTTAGGGTTTGAAGATTACAACAGCGACGACGATTTAACTAAGATGTTAAAAATACATACTCGCAAATGGGCCTGTAAATTAGATGTAGCAGATTGTAAATTCTATGCTGCAAAATATTTCCAATTAAAGCAACATTCGGAAACGTAAGTTCAAGACCAAATTAAAATACATTTATTTCTTTGCTTGGCATAAAGCATGTAGAGCTAATATATAATTATTATTAGTTTTTATTAATAATTATTAATATAATTAATATAAATTGTTAATATAATCAATATTTTAGCATGTATTGATTATACAGTAAGTAAGCCTCATGTGTATTTGTGTAAAAAGTATAGAGAAAACATAAATAAAATGAGATTTATTGTATATTTTATTCCTGCAGGTTTATAAAATTAATTAATTAAAAATAAATAAAAGTTAATGAAATTAAATAATAAAAGAATAAATAAATTATTTAAGTCTTAAGATAAATTATTTACTTGTTTTAAATAGAAGTTTATTTTAATGGAAATAATGTATTTTTACGTACTTTTAAGGGTATTTTTAAACGCAAAAATGTGAGAATTTCTAACAGTCTTTCTAGCAGTATTTGCTAATGAGAGCAGTGTTGACACATGTGATTTATATGGTACGTACCGCATTTTGAATGTGACACAGCCAGCGGCTAACAGTTGATGCACAAGACATATGCTGGGATCACTCGGGTCCATTGCTGAGGAACAGACCGTCGTATTCGGCAGTTTTAAAATCGTATTTCTATGGCACGACATTCACGCGAGCACCACGTTTCGACAGGCATCTCGGTTGGTTGTATTTTAAGCCACAATCAATTACGCATATACGAGGTTCACCCAACGGCGAACAGGCTGAGACTGGTTTCGGGAGTCTCCTCCTGAAGGGCGCGACGACAAAACAAAACGCTGACTCTAGAGATTATACACAACGTTATCACGTGTAACTCGAACCGTCGGCGACGGCCACAATCGTCTTCGCCGAACGCTTTGTACACAGAGAAAATTTTATATTAAATATTATTATGATATCTCACTAACTGCGGACCATCAAGGAATTATAAGTTTAAATGCTATGGCCATTATTTTAAAAACAATAAAGCAACGTAATTTTTACGCTTTCTCATAGTAAAAATGTTTATGTCTCAAAGCAAAAACTTGCTGGATAAAATTAGAATTACAAAGAGAAGTACAAAACATGTATCAAATAAATTTTTCCTGTACACCATAGTAAAATTAACTCTTTCCACTTTAAAATATAGCTTAAGCAGCGTTTTCACAAAAATTACTTTATTCATATAATAAAAGGCAGTGTTGCCATAGTAAAAATTACATGAAGATCATGTAAATATTTCAAATTCGGTAACTCATTGTTAAAAATTCGAGGAAAAGGGGAAAGGAATAAGCGTTGCTTGCAAGATCTTGTCGAGCATGAACGATTTTTGTTGAATAAGTAAACGCGGCAGTCAGCTAGAAATGTAATATATGCCATTTGATTTTTAATCGTTTTTGACTTTAATTTGATTTATTAAATAAAATCAAAGTTAAAAACGGTTAAAAATCAAATGTCGTATATTACGCTTCTAGCTTTGACTGCCGCGTTTAATTATTCGACAAAATCGTTCATGCTCGACAAGATTAGTATTCATTGCATATCACTGTATTGTTGTTGCGTTGTTTTTAATATTTACTAGTTAATAAATTTCAAGATTTTTGAACACCATAAAGATGTGTTATATTACGAATATAAGAAAGAAAGAAGCAGCAGAGTCAGAGGATCGCTGCTAGCGTGTTCGATCATCGAAGTTAAACAACGTCGGGCGCGGATATTAATTTGGAATATTTTGATAGGAAAAAAACCTGAATTTTTCTCTATGTACGAATTTTTACTATGGCAAATAATAAAATATGTTAGGTAAGTTTTAAATTTTACTATGTTGTACTATAATTTATTCTATAAAGTCATAATGGTCCACCGATGATATAAAAAATAGTAAAATGTAATTTAAAATTGTATTATAAATCAATATAAAATTTTCTCCGTGTAGATATATCACAAACGCGATTCTTCAGTGTTACTAACTTAAGTAACTCAAAGAATCGCTGACACTGAGGTTGAAAATGCGTATAATTTCATCAGTTTGCACATTGTGAACTGAAACCGTCCCGAGACAAAAAGTACGGACGTCATTAAATTTTTAAAAAGTATGTTCATATATACGTGTTCTGAAAATATGGTTGATGTAACAGAATAAAAACAGGCAAAAATTAAAACAAAAATTATTTAAAAAGTAATTATTATATATAATTCTTTCTCTTATTAAATTAAAGAATTATTTTTGCTTATTATAAAGAAAGAGAGAGATATGGTATCTGGTTTTAATTCATTTACCCATAATTAGAAAAAAAAACAAGACGGAAAAATGGACTTACACGACGTTACTTATATAATAAGCTTGCAAAATTTTTCTTTTTTTCTCAGGTGTACCACGATATAGTTGTCGCAGGATACGTGCTCATAATTTACGATATGAAAAAATCTGGTGACCTAAATCGATATTCCTTCGTGATCCAACCGAGTTACGAATTACACCATCAAGAACGAAAGTTTCGATTGTCAGATGGTATCTCGGGAATGGCGAAACATGCGAAATGCATTTTCTATTTCAGGCCTGCTTCTTTCCATAACACGTAGAAACTACTGATCTAAAAATTTACGTCTGCTTACGTGATCCTTAACAATAACAGCTATATCGATCATTGGATAGTATTTTGCTCCGGTCTGTCCACCCAGAACTGTGCCTGTCGGAAACACTTTCAAGGTGCTCAACAAATATAACTTGGTTAGTTAAAATTAAAAAATAATTTATCTAAAATTCTTATACAACTGATTTACGAAGTAAACTTTTGGATAATGATATATAGAAGATATGCTTAATTCGTATAATATTAAAGAATTAAAGTTTAAAAGACATATCTAAATAGAAAAAATGGGGTGCCTATTAAATTGAAATTTCTATTCATCTAAATAAGTTTAGATCTTCTCTTACTCTCTTAATCTTAAACATTCCGGCAAAAAAGAATACTTAACTCATTAAGAAAATCAAAGTGTTCTGTTTTGCATATTGTTACAATTCTGACAAATTATTTGTGATGTGCAGTGATAAGGTATTGTGATGATCACAATAAAGGATTATCAGAACTATTACTAAAAAATAACGCAATAATTGGTGAATTATTAATTAAAATAAATAAATGACAAAACAATAATTAATTTTATTTTTCAAAGATTTAAGATTAATACTGAAAAATTATTAATATATAATTTGATATGATTGTTTTTCTGGAAAATTAATAGTACACAATAATGAATTAAGATATAAGAAACTTGTCTCAAACAGTTATCGAAACCACAATCGAATGTTTGCGTTAAAGAATAAAATATTTAGAGAGTGTTATTAAAATATTTATAAGAATGTTTCTGTATTACACCTGATGATTAATTTAAAACTCTAATTATTCGGATAATGACACTACTGCTTTTCAAGAGAGTTTCTTAAATCAAAAAGTAGTATCTAAAAATTTCGTTACGGATTAATATAACCGCCTATCTATATATATAACAAGCAGTCTTTTTACAGGAAACATATCGCGTGCATAATGCCATAAGCGTAAATGCATAGTGAGTTAGAAATCAGATTAGATTCACGTTTATCCGGTTTAGTAAATATATATTTCCTTTAAAAATGCGCGAAATAAAAATATTCGCGAGTTACTCGAATTTACAGGAATATTCGGATCAATTTAGTAAGTTACATAACGTGAACTTTAAAATTCTATCATTCAAAATATAATTTTTAAATACTTATTGTTAGTAAACCGTATCATATTTTTAATACCCAATAGACCAGATATCGCATCACTCAACCGCGAAATAGAGAATTTTAATTTTATTTCCCTAGTAAAAAGTTAGTATAGCTGCTGAAAGTTTTGAAATGGTTTCTACTAACATGTACGTATGTATCACATCTGATACAATCTACGCATATATTTTTTGTGTTAATAAGTTACGATTTAATAGATACGCAATAAATTCATTTCACTTTTCACGTTTTTCATTCACAATATTCACTTATTATTTTTATAAATAAGTGTATTTCGCAGTATATAATATGTTTTGTTACCTCGAAAAAAACAAAAGTAGTAGTATTATACCTCGAAAAAACCTAAGTAACAAGTGATAGACGTAATATCTTTGTACCTCGTAAAAAAACCTAAGTAAGAAGTAGTACGTAATCAAGTGATCAATTACAAAAAAGAAATGATATCTCTTTATTCGCGAATTTAAATTAGTATAAGATACAGAATAGATTAAATTTTCGAAAATTTGTTACGTTGGTCAGTTCTGCTATGATATATATTTCAACACAGAGAAATAAGAAGTATAACAATACTACTATTACAATTAATTTAGTAGTGATTTTTTAAATATGAAATTTTTATTTAGATTTTTTCTAAAGAATTATTTTTATGATATTATTTTTCGGAATAAAAGAGATACGAATAAATAAGATATTGTGTTAGGTGTCATAAAAAGAAAAATATCTGTAAATAGGGAAAAAAATATTAATTAGTTAGGATGTCTTTATCTATATATCCATCTATTCCTTTCTATATATTTATCCAAGATTAAATATTATATAAATCGATGCAAAGAAATAATATATAGAATATTTAGAAAATGTCAATATGCATAATATAACATAAATAAGAGGGATAAGAAATATTTTGATCTTATTATTATGCAATTTATTTATAGAAAATGTGATAATGGTTACTACTAAAATTTATTTTAACAAAAAGCATCGATTTTACCCTAATTTTTTGTAGCTATCCATCTATTTTGATTGAAAAATTGGCTTTATGCCAGTCAAGTAATATATGACGTGAGATTCTAAATATTCTTGAGAAACATAAAACTTATTTTAAATTATTTAGAATTGATCACATAGCACAATTATACATTCAACTTTGCAGTAATATGACTATATTTAATATATAGTCATTATATAAAAAAAAATTTTGGTAGAAATGAAAAATATAATGAGATATATTTATATCGACATGTAAGTTTATATAAAGATTTGCATATATTATTCAATTAAGAATGCGATTATTGATAATTGTACTATCCAATTATAATATCAATTGTGCAGAAGTTACTTTTTTACGGATCTCACGTCATTTATTGTAGATCTTACTTGATATATTTTCAAGATGCGTGCCGCATGAACAACATGCACAATCACGCATCTTTGTATTTTCGCGATCGGTTTTCGCGGTCGGATTCGCGGTCAGTTTTTACATCGAGACATTTTTATCTTATTTTAATTTTTTACTTTTGTTTACATAAATTTTAATTTTTCGCGGAGTATAATTGATATTAATATTTATAATGCGAAGTAAAATTTTTTTATACTTGATTACAATTTTACATTAGAAGATCGTCACAAGAAACGATCAATCATCAATATCTCAAGCAAATAACGGAATTAGTGATAGAAATATTTTTGATAAATGTTGTACAGTCAATTTTTTATAGATTAATATTCTTGTAAATTAACTTCTTATTATGCATTTTTCGATACAATCAATGCTTACATATAATTCGAATCGAACGTAATGATATCTGTCGGCGATGATATAATAATCGTCACAATGGGAGAAATTTTTCTCCTTCATTGAGTTGGTTGAAATGCGACCAGATTGTATATGGCCAGGAGTGACAAAGGTAAGTCCGATCTGGCCCGACAAAAGAAAATTGGATACGATAAGGTAAGTGGTCATATTGACCACAATGGTGTAATGCATAAGATAACATATAAATTGATTTTATATAATATGTATAATATTTATTTGCCCAAAGTATAGCATGGTATAATAGTAAATAAGTGTAATAAATAGTACATGAAAACCATTACAATCAATCAACTTGTTGCTTCAAGGTAACGTGGCAGAAATTGACAACAGAGTGATATCT